>QRFJ01000034.1:2974270-3150174 GCA_006176705.1 Cocos nucifera | reverse complement strand
AATTTTTTTTTTATTTTTATTTTTTCTTATTTTTTTTTATTTTTTAGTCAATTATGATTTTCCCTAGAAGCTGTTACAAGTTTGTCAAGCCAATTTCTGGCTTCTAGGGCGTAACATAATCTAACAAACTCCCACTGGTGACTCTAAAGCAATTGGACTACAAAATTCTAGTCCATCTTCTAAGGTGGGCTTCGATTCTTCTTGTTGTCCAATGGCTTTGTGAGTGGGTCCACCGCATTATCTGCGGAGTTCGACTCTCTTGAACCTCGACATAATCCTTCTTCGAGGTAATCGCGGAGAGATCTTATCTCTGGCCGAACTTTGCCGCTCGGGAGAGATCTTATCTCTGGCCGAGGTTGCGGTTCGGGAGAGATCTTATCTCTGGCCGACCTTGTTGTTCGGGAGAGATCTTATCTCTGGCCGAACTTGTTGTTCGGGAGAGATCTTATCTCTGGCCGAGGTTGCGGTTCGGGAGAGATCTTATCTCTGGCCGACCTTGTTGTTCGGGAGAGATCTTATCTCTGGCCGAACTTTGCCTCGGGAGAGATCTTATCTCTGGCCGAGGTTGCGGTTCGGGAGAGATCTTATCTCTGGCCGACCTTGTTGTTCGGGAGAGATCTTATCTCTGGCCGAGGTTGTCCGGTCGCTCGGGAGAGATCTTATCTCTAGCCGAGGTTGCGGTCGCTCGGGAGAGATCTTATCTCTGGCCTAACCGAGGTTGTTCACGGTCGCTCGGGAGAGATCTTATCTCTAGCCGAGGTTGTCAACGGTCGCTCGGGAGAGATCTTATCTCTAGCCGAGGTTGTCAACGGTCGCTCGGGAGAGATCTTATCTCTAGCCGAGGTTGTGTGCGTGCGCGCTCGGGGGAGATCTTATCTCCTGCGGCCGAGCTTCTCTCGGGGGAGATCTTATCTCCTGCGGCCGAGGTGCGCGCTCGGGGGAGATCTTATCTCCTGCGGCCGAGCTTGTTGCTCGCGTTAGGACGAGGTTCTCCTCCTGTTCCTAACGCGGCGATTATTGACTGCTGCTCTCCTGTCATCGCATAGTTTTCGCATCCAGAAATAATATTATGCAGAGGGGAGAATTTTACCGAAGGGAAATCGTGGACAGCGCGCTCTCGTTTGAGGGGTCGACGGGGTGTTGTTCCTCGGAGCTCCCTCGAGCAGCAAGTCCCGTCCAGACGACCTCCTCTATCTCCATGCCGGCCTTCATAATTTGGACCATGCTTCTCTTGACTTTGTCGCTGGGGATGACAATCACCGATGTAGCTAGCTCCTAGCTCCTCCCCGGGGTGGCGTTGATGACGCCGCGGGACGGCCAACCTTCTTGTCTTTTCCGGTTACGGCAGTGCCTATAGCCGATCTTCTCCTTGATCGCGCATGTTTGGAGAGGCCGTAGTCCTTCAGGTCTTGGCGGTTGGCTCTTAACTTTGCCGAGAATTCGAGTTAGAGGAGCGGGTCGTAGTTGCGGAACCTTCCGGGAGGGGGGCTTCGTTCCGTCCTTGCCGGCGCCGAACTTTATTTTGGAGGTTGAGTTGAGGAGTTCGGCTTTCCACCGAGCTTCATTTCGCCTTGACGACGACCTTGGGGGAGCTCGGCTTTTCTTCGAGCCGAACTTCATTCCTCTTTCCCACGAGACCCGCCGTGGGAGAACTTTCTGCTGCTCTTGTTCGGACGAGCTCGAGGGGAGCCGGCTTTTCTCGCCCGAACTTCATTCCGCCTCCAGTGAACACTTTGTAGGCGGTTCCTTTGGGGGACATTACTGGAGCGTGAGTTCGGCCTTACTTGCGCCGAACTTCGTTCCACTTTCCCGCGGAAGCTTCCGCGGGAGGACTTCATACTTCTTTGTCGGAGCTTCCTCGCTGACGGGCTCATAGGTGGGTTCGGCCTTCCTCGCGCCGAACTTCATTCCGCTTCAGCGGGGGAACTTCTGCTCTCCGTTTCTCTCTTAGGGGCGATTGGGCTCCTCCCTAAGGCTGATTCCTCGCGCCCTCATGGCGGGCCTGCTGGTGGAGTCGCTACCGGAGGCTGCTGTATAGCGTGCAACGCCTCCGTGAGGCCACGGCCACGGATCTGTCGGTCAAGCAGGCCGAACTGCTTCACATCCACCGCGGGTGCAGGTGGAACCTAGGCCGCCGGGGCTGAAGCAGGAACAGACGGGCCTGGACGGGATCGGGTCGCAGAGGCCACCGAACGCCGTGCGGAAGCTCTCCTGGGTGGCGTTTTCTCTTCGAAAGAGAAAAGGAAGATCTCTGGAGAGGGAAGAGAAGGGTCGCCGAGCACTCCTTTAAGAACAAGGGAACCTCGAAGGTTCAAGCCCTTGTTCCCTCTAGCGCCAATCTGTTGGTGCAGAAATCCGTCGCCGCCGGAGGTCGCCGCAATCGAGGCCGCTGGGCGCCGCCGGGGACCTGCAAAACGAAGTCCCGTCCGGAACCGGTGGGGTGGTGGCTCCGGCAGGACCCTCCGACGGTCAAGTTAGTTTCCGGCCAACAGTAATGGAGTGCTCGGAATGAGTTCCGGAGCTTAGAGATGTGGAGGAGAGCTTAGAGAGTCGAGAGTTCAGAGAGCTTAGCCTTAGTATGTCGGGAGGGGTCCTTTTATAGCGGAGCTTAGTTGATGGTGACGGCTGTGCCGTCTGGCAGAGAGTCGTCGGGCAGCATGGAGTTTGGTACGGAGAGGAAGGCGTCGTCCGGTAGATCGTGGGAGCCATACCGGCGAGTCGTGGGCCGCATGGAGTCCGGTACGGAGAGGAAGGCGTCGTCCGGTAGATCGTGGGAGCCATACCGGCGAGCCGTGGGCCGCATGGAGTCCGGTACGGAGAGGAAGGCGTCGTCCGGTAGATCGTGGGAGCCATACCGGCGAGTCGTGGGCCGCATGGAGTCCGGTACGGAGAGGAAGGCGCCGTCCGGTCTTGCTGCAGGCGACAGTTCGTCCAATGGAGTTCGGACTTGTAACAGAGTTCGGCCGAGGGGGAAGCTGGGGGAGTTCGTCTGGCTGAAGGGTCGGCCATCTGTAGAGTTCGGCCGCTGAGAGGCCCGAAGAAGCTCGGCTGGCCAGTTGAAGGACTTCGGTTGCTAGTTGGTTCGGCCAGGGCTCGCTGAGGAGTTCGGTCGCCTAGGGTCGGTCCGAAGGAGTTCGGCTGCATGGGCTCGCCTGGAGTCGGTCCGAAGGAGTTCGGCTGCATGGGCTCGCCTGGAGTCGGTCCGAAGGAGTTCGGCCGTGGGAAGTCCGAAGGAGTTCGGCCGTGGGGTCCGAAGGAGTTCGGCCGTGGGGTCCGAAGGAGCTCGGCTGCATGGACTCGCCTGGGGTCGGTCCGAAGGAGTTCGGCTGCAGGTGGGAGTTCGTCCTCTAGACAATTCAGCCCGGACCTTGGTGCAGGGGGGTTCGGCCTCTAAGCAGTTCGGCCGAGACCTTGGTGCAGGGGGGTTCGGCCTCTAAGCAGTTCGGCCGGACCTTGGTGCAGGGGAGTTCGGCCGAGACCTTGGTGCAGGGGAGTTCGGCCTCTAGACAATTCGGCCCGGACCTTGGTGCAGGGGGGTTCGGCCTCTAGGCAGTTCGGCCGTGGTAGGGGCTCGGCCTGGCGCCTGGCGCTAAAGCTCTTCAGCGGCTACTGGTTACATTGGGCTGAGCGTCGGGCCGGGCTTCGGCAGGAGCGGGATTTATCCCCAACAAAATCTAATCACATCTCATATGACATCTGAAATCATATGATTATTAGATCAAAATATAAAAAAATCAAATCTAAATAATTTCTAGAACCTGCCTTTGATACTAGTTGAAGAGAAAATCTTGATTTTTTGGATCAGGTTCGTTCAGATCTAATCGGATCAAGAAAGATATTTTAAAAATTTCTCTCATATTTTTAGATCAGATCTAATTTTATAGATCTAATAAATAAAAATAAAAATAAATTAAATTTAATTTAATTTATATCTTGATGTTGGGTAATCAGATTATCCGTTGATGATCCTGCTGATTGCCTGAGGTTTTGGATCTAGCCACGTAAGCACCTGGGTTCTATCGATATCCACTCGAATTGGATCTAAAGATCTTCTCCTTTTTTATCACCTCTCCAAATATCAAATCTAGATCTAATTTGGAGAATCTTCAAAACTTCTTTCGAAGATCAGCTGTCATCTCTACAGCAGTACTGCCTTCTTTCTTTCTCGTCGGCTTTTTCTTGCCTGGATCGCACCAAACTAGAGTCTAACTTACCTTGGGCGTGAAGAGGAGAGAGAGGACTAGAAGATGGCATGGAGGAGGAAGAGGGGCAGCCTTGGGGCATGGCTAAGAGAGAACTCTATAAAAGTTGGGCGCAGACAGTATTTATATAGATCCTGTTGTGCCATGCAATGCCACATCATCCCGACTAATCACGTTGCTTCATGCAATCAGATCTAAATCTGATTGGTAGGATGACATCACCTAATTCAATCAGATGAGAGCCCCACTAATTCATTCTTAGATGGCGCCTAAGACTGATCAAAGTCTATACTTATGGGCCACCTAAGTAGAAACCAAGAAGCAACCTGGAGTTCCATCCGTATGGGACTCCAGGCATCCCTATCCATGGGTGCACGCCTTCCTAGGTGTGCACCCATTTCTTTCCAATTTTTAGTAAGGGGACAAGTTTCTATCTACTCTCTAATAAGTACATGACACATGGGCAGATGTCTAAGTGTCAAAGATCAATATTTGATCAAAGTCAAAAGACAAGAATTAGCAAGTGACGAAAAATGGTAGGTGTTGTCTTTAATTTATCTTATAAATTAAGATAATCCTTTTCTGACCTAGACAAGCTTCAGTCAGATCAAGTAAAGATACCTGAGTGAGCACAAACTCATTTGGCTCAGTTGAGACAACTTTTAATAATAATATAAGGAGAATGTTAGGCTCAATCATGTGCTAGCATGATTTTCTTGAACCTAATTGAATCTTATTTAAATCAATTGAACTGGATTAGTCCAATTGATGATTTTCAAATCCAAACTCTTATTTGTGTGACTCAGTTAGATTCAGTTGTATATGGTAATGAGATATGTCATGATCTCTATCATCGATATCATCGAAACTTCTTTCGATGGATCAGAACTCTTCTGATTCGGACAACTAGAATGATCGATCATCTAAATCATTCTAATTGCTCCCAAAATCCACCAGTGACACCTAGCAGTATATGGTGGCAACCCATCAAAACTGAAAATGAACCTCTTGGTGCAGCTACTTGTGTGATTAAGTTCTTCTATCTTGAGCCCCGATCAGATTAGGGTTAAGGTGAACTCGTCAAACCCTAATTTCTATCATATGATTTAATCATTCGATTCAAGTCCGATGTGAAAATCTTAATAGAAACTCTTTCTATTATTTCACTCTACCATGGCCATGGACTTATGGACTTGATTCTCATGATCATCATAGGGCTGCTCCTCATCTACCGAGGTAGATAGATTCCTATCTTGGTGCAATCCAATTCCTACAATGAACATGCTATAGCCAACATACACCTCAGGGTTCTGAATGGCTAGGAGATCGAGTCATGGTGTAGTCAAACTATAACACCCTCAAGGTGAATTATCGATGCATCTCAGGTTAAAGAATCAGACACAGCACTGCAGCTTCAAGTCAGTCATCGACGAGAAGGTAGATTTCATTATGACTACTTGAGGTGGTCACGCTCAGTGCCCTCATTCTATAACGAGTACCTATACTCTCGCTTCGATTTCTCTACATCGTAGATTTAAGACTCATCTACAATAAAGAAGCGATTGTACACCAACCTTCCAGATCAATCATCATCCTCATGATGATCCTACGGTCGAAAGTATTTTGAGTTAATAACGAAAATTCATGTCTTAAATTTTTAATTTTTAAAAATATGAATTATCATTATATTAACTCAAGGGATGTATCACAGACACTAAATACATATTTATGATAGAAAAAATCTATTTTATTATTTATAATCAAAATTATAATTTTATCCCTAAAAGTATATTATAAGTGTCAGTCAATTCTATCTTCTAGGGCACACATATCTAATAGTATTATGGTGTTGCCACCCCAGCATCTCAAATAATTTTAGTTGTGACACATGGATTATTATTTTATTATCTATAATAATTTAAATATTATTTTTAAATAATAATAAAGTAGTATTTAAAAAAAATAAAAAATAATATTTTAAAAATAAAATTAGGAAAGAAATAAGAGATAAAAAATATTTTAAAAAATTATTATTTTTTTAATAAAATATTATAAAAATAATAGTAATATTTTTTAAAAAGTATTAATTTATTATTATTTTAAAAATATAATATATTATTTTTAAATTTTAAAAAATAATAACATACTAATTTTTTTTATAAATAATATTTTTATTATTTTTTAAAAAATAATATATTTCGATATCTGAATCAATCCATCGGATCATATCAAATATAATAAATTATCCATAAATAAAGTATGGTACTCCATCATTTGAAAGCTAAATCTATGTATTTAATAGCCTTTAAAAATTTGAAGAAGATATGAGAAAAAGTGAGGAGGCAGAGGTGCAATTGGGATCGATGTTTACTGAGAGAGAGGAGGAGCCATGATAGGACAGCATCGATGGGCGTAGAGAAGATATGAGAATAGAAAGGAAGAAAAAAATAATAAAATATTATTTTATAAAAGAAAGAAAAAAGAAGAGAAAAAAAGAAAGAAAAGAAGAGAAATAGTTTCTCTCTCTTCCTTCAATGGTGGTGTCGGGGATGGCAGTACAGATAGAGGCATCAAGGGATGCAATCGGGATTGGCATTTGTCGAGAAAGAAAGGGAGCGGTGGTGGGGTGGCACCGGCAGGCACGAAGAAGATATGAGAAGAAAAGAGAAAGCAAAAGTATAATCGGGATCGATATTTGCCAAAAAAGAAGAGGAGCCATGGTGAGACGATAGGAGGTATAGCAGTACCAACGGGCGTGTAGAAGGTATGAGAATAGGAAGAAAAAAATATTATTTTATAAAATAATAAAAATATATCATATACATAATAAATAAAATAAAATATTAAAAAATTAAAAAAATATTTATTATAAATATTTATTATTAAAAATTTTAATAATTACAGACTGTAATTATCTATCCTGCGTAATGCGCGGGTCTTTGGCTAGTTTATATAAAGTTTTAATAATATTATTTTTATTTATATAATATATATATTAATATATATATTATTAGCAAACTAAGATTGGATTTTGAGTTCGAACTTGAGCTTGAATATGGTTCAGTTGATATTCGAGTCGAATCGAGTCGATCTCAAGTTTTAACTATTTTCTATCAAGTTAAACTTAAGCTTGGAATATTAAGGCGCGGTCAATTTCGAATCAAATTTTAAGCTCGAGTTTTTGAATCAAATCGAGTTCGAGCTTCCAACTATTCAACTCGATTATACCTCTAGTTATGTGCACCAATATGGCAAAATCTACGTATCATAAGGTCTTGCTTGTCTAAATGCTCATGCTGTTTTCATTCTTTTGGTAGAAGGGGGAGCCTCCAACTTGATTGTAAAACCACAGTACAATGTCTAGTATTTACAGCAAGGAATTCAAAGGAAAAACAAATGCAGTACACTAAAATGCTCATGCTGTTTGCCGAGATGATCTAAATCGAAGATGTTTGAACTCAACATTTATATCCGATAGGATACTTACATGAAAATTTCAATTAGATGGCTAAGTTTTTCAGAAGTCACTGTTTGATTTTGCATGGAAGGGAGGATCATGGATGTGGAAGGGCTGCTATTGGCAACAGACCGAATATGGATCAAATAAGCTATTGTTTGTACCCGCTTTATATTTACTCCGAAGTGGATAAGATGGATATTCTTAGGGCAGGACGGAGTAGGGTAGGTAGAGTTAGACAAGACAGGTTGGATGGGTTGAGTTAGATAAAACTATAATTTTTTTTTTTAGCATACTTTTTCTTTGTCTGAGAAAAAAAATTTAAAAATATTTATATACATCTGGAATGAACTTGGAACAGGTTTTGCCATTGCCCACGCTCATTTCGGATGGCCGTATTAGCAACCCTGATGTGATCAAACTATGAGAACTTCAACTTCACATGTCGGTCGGGGATATGTAGGGCAGTTTAACAGCCAATCAAGCAATCCGTCCATGGCCCAAGGTGAAGTGCATCTATGGTCGCTAGGAAGGGTTGGTGTTGCATCTGTGCAAGCGGATGAATGATGGAGTTCAAAGCCATTTGAGACCCGTACAATGGATGATCCAATGATGGATTCACGTGAAGGAATGTAAATTTTTTTTTTTTCACATGAAAGATACGATCCCTTTCCTCTAAAAGATCCAATAGATTATACCAAAAGAAGAAGCTCACATATGCGGCTAGTTTACCGATGGTAGGTGATTGGAGAAGATCAGACAACCATGGCGACTTTGTCTCATCGATCAGCTCCTTGGCCACTGTGTCATGGGTGTGTGTCCTATACCTAAACACTCGTGTGGCATCCTGGTACACACCAAAGCCAACCCTTTTGGATTCTTCCATTAAACAAATATTTAAACATACAACAGTCTAGCCACGTAACCAACCAAGCGATTGGGATGGTTCGTGAGACTTGGCTGCTTTAGTTCTACTTTGCATATCCCGTCCCTAACCTGCTTTCTTTATCCCGTCTCTTACCTGGTTTGAAAGACTTGAGCTGCTCAATCATTGGAACAAAGACCTCGGTAGGTAAGCTTCTCAACCGCATGCCGGAGATTGAGAGCCAAATACTCGCGCTGCAACAACAAGAGGGGATCTGAACGTAAATACTACTAGCTACATTTTACCCCCAAAAAAAAAGATCGTAGCCACTTTCCTCGTTGGAGGCCTACAATCGCCTCCTTTGTTTGCATGAGCATCTACGACTTGGAGATCTCATGGACTCAAGGATGCATTTAATCTCCATCTTTTGCTATCATAGATAATGGCATTCATGCCTTGATTTTATTTTACATTTGGGGGGTAATACAGGGCTACCTGCTTTCCTTGTACCTATTCATTCTACCGTAATTGAATATGCGATCCCTCCAAGGAAAAAGGGCCTGTCGATCAGTCCTTTGGTAATTTCCAACCTTTTTCCCATTTACCATCTTAGAAACAACCATGACCTGGATGCTTAAAAGGGATCGATCTAAAAATCGGTCAAAAGTGACTTCTATTGGAGTCCGGTCCGTGAAAGGAGCGGCGATTAACTTCCTTCTTTTCTTTTTTTCTTTTTTTTTTTTTTTTTTTTTTTTTGGATACAAATGGGCGGCCACACAACTCTTATGCGTGCGTGCAGCCCATAAAATCAGCATACACAACATCTCACAAGGCCGGCGGGCTCGACTCATCTTATCTTCAGATTTAATCTCCGAAGTGTTCTGCTGCATACGCCGCACATAATTTTATATGCTCGCGCTATTCACCTGCCAAAAAATATGCTGAACATGCATTTCGATTGAAAGATGAAAAGTAATCAAGATGTCATGGAGAAATGAATGGACTTTCAGTTACTTGGTATTGTTCTGGATCCATCCGATGATAGTGACAGAATTTTTTTTTATAAATTTTTTTTTTGCTTGTAGTTTTTTCTAACAATTGGTCAATTACATTCAAACAGCAGATAGCGTGACGGGGCAGAAGGCTCAAAAAGATATTAACTTCCCCGTCATCCGTGTCCAAAAACTCGTTGTCTAGTCATTGCAGCAAGCGGCTTTATATCTTCGCTTTTAGGTTGGGCTACGATATCGAGATATCATCAGCCCCGGGCCGTGGTAGTGCGGTATTGCCACCACCGACCAACAGGTGAACCTGCTGAAGTCTATGGTGCAATTCAGCCTATGGTTCAACCCTGGATGGCAATAACAGCTGCTGCTGATCCTTGGAGTGGCATACCGGACCGGTTCGTGTACTCATTTGGGAGTAATGGTGCCTGGTTCTGTAATTCGTGCAAGTGCTTGTTTCCAATTCTTATCCACTCCTGACCGTAATCCGTGTGATAAATTATATAGCTTTGCATGTAATAGATTTATGTAATTTTGTTTTAAGTGCCGAGATAAAATTCTATCCTTGGTCTAGCAGCTCGTGTCGTTTATTTTCAGTTTGTGTTCGATGGCCTGGATTTCCCCTTCCCTTGTAGCAATAAATAATCACATGCTATAGAGCAGTAAATAAAATGGTATTGGAGTATAAGTTCATCCCAAGTCCTCTGTGCTATAGAGCAATAAATTATCACATGCTGCGTATCTTCAATTAACCCTGGGTATGGATGACGGCAACCATTTTGAATTGGCATTATTCCCCTACTCAACAATAGATTTAATCACTGGAGTCTATCCCAAATCACTTCCCACCAAAACGTTATTACCATTGGAGCAGCCCCTAGCTTCCAAATGCATTTAACATTGGTAGTGGGACAGGATGATTGAATGTGCCTTTCCAAACTATTCTATTTTCGCAGTTGTATTTGGGAAGTGGAATTGAGATAACTTGTTAGGCTAAAGAATCAGGAAACATGTCTCCGAACGGAGGCTGATTCCATGAGCCGTTCCCATCCATGGGTATGAGTTGAGAAACATACCATGCATCCTCACACGTCTCAGAATTGATAAAAATTGGGAGGTGATTGAAAGGTTCATTGAGCCGGGCTTTTCCATTGCCAACCTGCCAAATGAATTCTCCCGTTATCTATTTCCCCACCGTTCAGATTGCTTTCCATACAGAGGTGTATATGGACTTAGAGGATACTTGGTTCGCAATCGGAATCGGAAATGAAATCAGAATAGCCTAATCCTCTAAAGTATTTGATTCATGATCGAAATCAAAATCGGAATCAAAATCAGAATAAAAATTTAAATTCATAGAGAATAGTGGAGATTGAGTTTTAGATAGATTGAGCCATTTTCATTTCACCTTGAAATCGAAATCGGCTCCTAACCAAGCGATTGAAATGAGAGCCATCCATTTTCATTCCGGTTCCAAATTTCTATTTCAGTCAACTAAGCATCCCTTTGGTTCTTACAGCCTTGCTTCATAGAGATATTTCATCCAAAACTAGGCGACCTGCATCTTTACCCATCAAATTAAGCATCGCTTCTTCTTCAGTTTCGTTGTTTTAGACAGATTAAATGGAGTTTCCTTTGGTTCACTTCATGGCACCCCAAAAATGCCTTGAAGATTTTCTCTGGCTTGAGAGCATGGGACAGCACGATTGGACATAACGGAATAGAAGCCAATACAGATCGGAGAAGTATGGGTTTTCCAGACATGGATAAATGCTTCCATCACCACCCTTCGAGATGTGCGTTGATTTTGTCACACAGGAATTCGAAGTTCTTCGGTCCGTGGCACAGCAAGGTATCTCCAACCATACCATGTCTCTCCGGAATGCTAAGGATTTAAAGAACTTGTCTGTATAAATTCAGATCAGTGTTACGGCTGAATTGTACTTGTGATTTTTGAACAATCACCTTCGGACCAAATAGTGTACGGTAGGAAGGTAATTTCCTTTAGTTCCTGCGCATTACGTTTGGTAACCTTCGCCACCAAGATCAACTCATCTATCAATAGTAAGTGCGACATTGGAGGCCCTTATAAACTGGGTTATCCTTATCAAATAAAAAAAAATGATAAATTTAATTGCCTACATTTGTTTCACAAATCATAAATTGTTCATCTATCATAAGTTGAGATTGTCCATAATTATACTTAAATATAAATACACAATCAAAATTTATTTTGGTCCGTGTCTTTCTCTCTATGGTTTGTTGCATGAAGACCACAAGAAAGCAAGTCAAAATGCAACTTGAAAAAATTGTTAAATTTTATATCAATTATATTATCAGGCATGATCATCATTCATCAATAACTATTTTTTTAGAAAATTATTTATTTTAATACAATAGTGATAATATTTGATTGTTTATATTTATTTTTATAATTGATATACTATTCATCTATCATGAGTCCAAGATAGTCCACGTATATACATATTTGGGGCTTTGCCACAATTATACCCTCAACCATCATAATCATATACAAAGTTATATTGGCTATTAGGATGAAAGCTTGATACTTCTAATATGAAATTTGTTGTTATGCATTTATGTATAAAAGAACATCATTTTACCATTTTCTTTCAACGTCAAAATGGGGAGAGTTAGAGTTAAGGCATATTCAATTACCTCGAAAAGATATAAGTTTAATAAAAAAAGATTTAGTAATTGAATTCATCTTCGCTAAAATTATTGTTGGCCTTCAAGATAATTAAAATATATCTCTTACCATATAAATATATATATACAAATTCATACATGTGTACTGTACATATGTACATACCTATATTTATATATATATTAGTCTCAAAAAATTACGGTAATGGCTAACATTTTCTAGAATAATAATAAATAATAGTCATCTTTTGACCAAATTACTATTGATTAAATAAAAAAATATATTTAACTGCTGACTGAATAAATAACTTATTTTCCAGCAGATTTTATTTGTAAAAATTATTTACTTATCAGATAAAATATTCACGTATGAAATTAAGTATAACGGTCATTTGGCCTCGTTTATAACGGCGGTTGCGAGAAAAAGGGCGCTCAGACGAGGACCATCATGCGGTACCGTTGTAATGAACTGACGCCCTACCGAAACCGTTACAGGGCCATTATTTTTAACCAGGGATTTGGTGTCGGTGGGTCACGTGCCCAACATTCGCCTGCACGGAACTTAGCGACCGCCAATTGTACCGCACCTTTACGGGGACATGCCTGTAGCAATCTAAGCGTTCTCTCTCTCTCTCTCTCTCTCTCTCTCTCTCTCTTTTAGGGTTTTTCCCACCGACGATCCATGGCCGGTTGAGGAGCTCCGGTGATGGCGGAACGACCGACCTCGCCCTGCCCGGACGGCGCCGCGAGAACCGTAACGGACCTCGACGCCGACGTCCTCGCGCACTGCGCCAGCTTCTTGGGCCTGCGGGAGGTCGCCAACCTCGCCATGACCTGCAAGCCCCTCCGCCGTGTCGCCTACTCTGACTCCGTCTGGAGCCGTCTCTTCACGTAACTTCCTTTATCTCGCTTGCTCCTTTCCCCCTTATTTCCGTTTCCTTTTGCGCTTCTTTCCCCGAATTCGCCTGAAATTTCGATTCTTGAGAGCGTTTTGATGGGTTTCTTTTTGTTCTTTTATTGTAATCTGGATTTTAGACTAGAATAATGAATAACAATGATAAATAGAACTGAAAGAAAGATTTTTTTCCCTCCTTTAATTTCTTTTATTTATTTCGGGGGTCATCTTACGTTTGGTGATGGGAGGACCGGGAGCCTGAGCAGGGCATTCACTCTGTGTTTGTTAATTTCCTTGAAGAGCTGAAAATAGGATATTTGGATTTTTCTGGTGAAGGGAATGGTGGTTTTAGTTTCAGAGCCTGGTTTAACTCTGTTGGGTCGTTTTGTTGTTCCAAAAGGACAATCAGCCTCCATGCCTTATTCTTTTATATTTTTTAATATACGCAATGTTGTAATTTTGCAAATTTGCTTAAATCCTATATGTTGATGGATCGTATATTAACACACCAAGCTTGATGCAGGCTCTGGATTAGGGCTTAGGGCTATTAAGACCGATCAATAGGTAACCTTTTTTTACAGTCCGAGGACAAACCGTCTTGTAGGGTTTAAGGTTGACAATGATGAGGTTTTGGGATCGCAGAAGCAAATTTTAGGGAAGTTCGACTACTGGGGAATAGAGCCTTAATGGATGGGAAATGAGTTAGAGGTTGAATAAGGATTGTTACATGAATAAATAGATTGATGAAGATTTTTAAAGGGAAAACTAGGAATTTCAGTAGAAAAGGTAATGCAATCAATTGTCTGATCAGCAGATTTTGACATGAAAAGTGATGCATTGAGTTGTCTCCTAGGGTTTGAAGGCATCTTTACGATAAATATTGCATCTCTTGAACAAAGTGCAGGATGCTGTCTAGAATTGTGACAGTTTGGACTGGTGACCTTTATAATGATGGGAAAGTTTGGCTGTAGAAGAACCATCTAAATGGCTGGTTGCATACAAATATCTGTTCTGCTGACAGGGATCTGATCTCCTAAAAGTAACTTTTGCTTAAAAAAACAAAGATAGGTGGCTAATCACATAAAAGTGGGTCCTTGCACTCTACATAAGCCAAAAATATATTAGTTAATGCTGGTTGATTCATAATTACGAGAGGAATCTGTTATAGGACAAGCCAAACTTTCATGCTCAGAATCAATTCATTGTCTTGGCCAATTTTTCTTTGGGATTTTGGTGATTTTTTAAGCTCTTGAATCAATTCATTGTTTTTCCCTAGAAAATCTGAGGACTCTGATTATAGTTTATGCTTCATCGAGGGGCTTCTTGTGAAATTTTCTTTCCTTTTTACTAGTGCTTTGGAGTAAACATGCTAAGAGTATGTTCCATTAAACATATACTCGTCTTTTAGGGTAGATTGCATGATAACAGTGAGGCATGATCCACTGTGAACCCGTGCAGCAAGGATTATTATTTTAACTAGAACTTAGTTACTTTATAATTCATTACTTGCTAAATGATCAATTTGTGTTTGTGCTCTAAAGTGTTTGGACTCTAACTAATTATTTTAGGATTTTCATAAGTTATTCACCATCTGTCCTTGCTCTGGCAAGAAGAGCTTTTGAAGGTTATTTTGAAGACGTCTTTATGCTTTGTAACAAGAAGATATGAATCATATGGGTGCTTTCTCTGAATGTACAGGGAGCGATGGCCAGCTCAATGCATATCTTCTGGATATCCAGGTGCTAAGGAACAATATGTGGCTCGGCACACTGCACTGCATCAAATGAAATTTGAAGACCCACTGAAAGTTTGGTTCACTACATACCCATTGCCTCATAGCCACATAATGCTGGACAGAAGTTATATCCTTCTTGCCCAGGTATCTTAATCAATAATCATGCTTGTGTCAGTTAAATTCTTGAAGTTATTGATAATTAACATGATATTAATGGGTTAGTGTTACATAGATCCTAACTGAGCAAGCATATATTCAATATAATGTCTTTAAAATTTCAAATGTTTGTGATCAGCAATGAGTTTTAATGATATCTGAGAATAGTGATATGGAGCCCAATGAGTTGCCACCCACCATTATCTTAATTTGATATATGGGTGTATATGGCAAATATCTAATAACCAGCTGAAAACCCTTCATTCCCTTGTAATATCTTGAAGTTACTCTATGATTATTAATGATAAAAAGAAAGTTAGTTTTTATTATCTTTATGTTGTTGTAATATCATAAGTTGCAAAAGTGCAGCAGTTGAGGGTGGGTTTGCATGCGGCTTAATTGCAAAATTTTATGTTTGAAATCCAACCTTTGTTTGATCATGCTATTGTAAGTTGCAGATTTTGATCATTCTATCTCCCTCATTTGCAAAAACTTGAAATCATTCTTTGGTGATTATATGACTGGGGCATGAAGCTGGATATATGTGCGCA
Source organism: Cocos nucifera (assembly GCA_006176705.1). NCBI lineage: Eukaryota > Viridiplantae > Streptophyta > Magnoliopsida > Arecales > Arecaceae > Cocos > Cocos nucifera. The sequence goes on along the minus strand of QRFJ01000034.1, from coordinate 3,134,642 downwards.
TGAGGACTTAGATGTAGTGAACATTCAACCACAAAATGCTTGCTAGATTTCAGAAAAATGTATGCGCAGGGGAACAGCAATAGTACATGTATATGCGGAAAGAATATTAAATAGAGCTGGCTACTAAATATTCTTCTTTAGCACGTGGATATTTGCTATGATTGTTAGTTTATTTCTCCTAAATCTTATCCGCAACAAGAAGCTACTTAAGAAATTTAATCATTTTGTATTTAGGGCTCAATCCTGCAAAGGTTGAGATTTGAACCTTCAGAAGCTGAAGTTGCAGCCTGTGAAACACTGAGAGGTCATGGCTCAAGAATTACCTGTATGAGGTTAGTTCCTAATATTATCTCAGTAAGCTATATTTTTCTTTTATTTATACAACTGTATAACCTAATGAGTTGTTTCCTTATTGTCCCCAGCCTACAAATAACTATATTTTACATAATAGAAATTCTCTCTTGTAAAGTCTTATATCTTCTGCATGGCAATATTTAGTACCCTATGCATGATTTGGATTTTTTTTTTTAAAGTCCTGCAATGACGGTGAGCTTAGCACAATGGCAAAGTTGCTCCATTATGACCAGGGATAATGGGTTCGAAAAATAGAAACAGCCCACCTATGGGGATAAGGCTGTGTACATCTGACCCTCTTTAGTCCCCACAGTGGCTGGAGCCTTGTGCATGGGACTGCCCTTTCTTATCTATGAGTTGTGACTTTGTTCATCCACTGAACTTGTAGTGCACAAAAAAGGATATGGTCTTGCATTTGCTCTTTGTTATTCATCCATTCAAATCTATCACTCAGGAAATCCAGAAGAGCTTGAGTTGCTTATGTTACATTCATCTTTTGCATGTTGTGGTGCTCAATATGTATTCTTTATGCCTATCATTCAAATTTGTGAAATTTAGTAATCAACATGACCAGGATTTTGGATTGCTCTGAAATATCTTGTTTTAAGATTTAGGTGTTGTTAATTGGCATGAGTCTTTCGTGGTTTGAGATTCTTAAAAGTCTATATTTTGATTTGGACAACAATATTTGCCTTAAAGTTATATCTTCAGCTTGATCTAGCAATGCTTGCCTCATGTACTATCTTTTATTTATTTATTTTTTTAAATTAAACGGCCTTACTGTGGTGTGTATGATGTGCACATGATAGACTTTTTGTACAACTATTGTATGTGGATGACAATGATGTTTCATCTCTATGTTTGGTACTTGACTTTAGTAACGCTTATTGCTGCTTTCGACATGTAGTAGGCCCATCTTTTTACTCTTTTTCCCCCTACTATTCCTTTTTGTAAACTTTCAAATGGACTAAAATTATAGAACTGACTTATGCTATGATTTTTTAGTGTAAATGAGCTACTCCTGATTTAAAAGCAAGTTAGCACCACACTTCAATTATTGTCATATTTTCATGAAACTGTGCAGTCAGTTTATTACCTGTGTTATGTTTACCTTGTTATTTATAATTCTTGAGATAAAGGAAGCTCTGCACTATTCCTCCCTCGATGCATTGCTTGATATATGACCGTTGATTGTTTTCTCTTTTTTGGGTTCCTACAGATTGTTTCCCATCGTCGATACATCTTTGTTTCGAAGCGAGATGCAAAATGAGGCGAATGTTATAGTTACTTCAAGCTCTGATCGAACCATTCGTCTTTGGTGGAAGGTTTTATACATTTACACGGAACACATTTTCTGTTGTGAACCTTTAATCCGTTTATATGAAATTGCTTATCTTCTCAGTTTTCTACTGTTTGTTCTTTGTTTATCTGAACAAATGATGCCTGGCATTCCTTGTATGCTCATATTTAATTACAATGTGAGATTTTTTTTCCCTTATTTTGTTTTCCATCTAATTGGAAGCTTTAATTATCTGAACTACTGAATGCAGTTAAATGAGTACTAAAACAAGACAGATAAGTTGTTACTATTCCTCAACTGCATCATGCTTCTCTTATGGAAGTCTTAAATACCATCGAGGAATGTGCTGTGTTTTATTTGATGGTTTCATTATTTTCATGCTGTACTTTTATTTCCTGCTTTCTGTTTGCTCAGTTTTTTCTCCTAAACCTGTTGATTTTGTTGGTTAGGCACATGTTGGATACATTACTACAAGTACCTTGTCCGATTGTTAAGCATGTCATATGCATTTTTCATTTGATTCAGGGTGTCAATAATGAATATTTATTAATGCAGGGTCGTTCACAGCGCTGTTTTAAAGGTCATAATGGGCCAGTCACCACCCTTGCTGATAAATTGCTTGGAGATGGGGGTCGTAAAGTACTTGCTAGTGGAGGAGAAGATTGCACTGTTCGCCTTTGGTCTGTTAGTTGCAGTGGAAAACACAATCCTCTAACACTGACATATTATGGACATGAGAAGCCTTTGTCTTGTTTGTCAGTTGCTAAGTATGAACTCCTCCTTCCATAGCAAATCTTTGGATATTCTTTTTGACAGTGAAAAAATGTTGAAGTCGATCTTATTGTTCTTATTTTTTATTTGAATTGAATGTGTTGATGAATTCCTGCATCTTAACCCCCACCCCCACCCAAAAAAAAAAAAAAGAGCGTTTGTACTTTTAATTCAGTTCATATCCTTCTCAATGGACTAAGAGGACAAATGACCTTTATATTCATGCATGTGTGAGTAGATATGTACATACACATATTCATATGCATGTGCTTGCATATTGCATCTTTGCTTCAGTAGTTGCATGCGCAATGACCCTTGGACAGATTTTGGATTTAAATGTCATGTATAATGTTTGGTGTGGACTTCCTGGCATCTAGTTGTCATCTAAGTGAATTAGACCTTGCCAGAGAGATCACTTAGCACAAAATCCATCGTTAAACTGGCAGTTGTCCTATACTTTGCTTCATGCCATTCTTGATATCTTATTGAAAGACATTGCATTGTTCGACCCAACCCTAAAATCCAAAAAGTGTCTTTTTGGATTTACAAAAAGAAGGAATTAATGGTTAGCTGGGATAAAAGAGTTTCATTTAGTCATTATTTGTGTTGCCACCAACCTTGCCAGAACATGTAGACTCATAAAAGACACTATTGATGTCATACATTACTTTGATTGTTGACTTTCTAGTATGCGAGCATTAGCTCAGTGGTACACCACAGCGTTTTCCGTATTGGCCCGAACCGGCGGGTATACCCGATACTAAGCCCGACTAGCGGGGAACCGAGATGGTCCTACTGTACAAAACGGTTCTCGTAGGGAGGGAGAAGAAAGAGAGGAAGAGAGAGAAGGGGGAGAGAAGGAGAGGGAGAGGACGAGAGGGCCTCCGGTGACAATCGGAGGCCATCCGACATATTGCCAAGGTCGGTATGCCCGGAGGGAGGGAAGGAGAGAGGGTGGGAGGTCCTTATTGGGCCTTTGGAGGCCGTTGGATGCCTTCGGATGGACGGTGCCTTTGCTGTGGCATCTTCGGTGGCCGTTGAGCCCACATTGAGGGGCCTGAGGGCGGTCGAGCCAGAGGAGGGCCTCCGAACCCTTCTTCACTTGCAAAATAGGGGTTTGCCCTTGTTTTGGATTTTTTTTTTTGGATTGTAACACGTGAAGTCGGCAACCCAGCTGCCGACTTTGTGAATTTTTTTTATAAAAATCTTCGTTGGAGTTGGCTTCAACGATTTTTTTTTTTTTAAAAGAATTAGCTTAAGTCGGCAAATCATTTATCTACTTCGCCTGTTTAAAAGCAAAAAAAAAAAAAAAGGAATAGGGACGAACCTTTGTTCGACATAGGAAGCCGTCCTCGACTCGCCCGATGTTGGCTGCCCTCGATCCTCGCTCGCTAGCCGTCGGATAAGTTGGATCGATGTCGGCGTCTGTCTAGAGACCTCTGACGGCCTCCGATGAGTTTCCTCCTCTCTCTCCTTCCCTCCCTTTGTTGATACTGAGCTCAAAAAGAGCTCCGATGGCCTCTGGCACCTTTCCCTCTCCCCTCTCTCCTCCCCCCCCCCCTCTTCCTCTCCTTTCTCCCTTTAGGTCGTTCTCTGCCATGTCGGTTCGTGCCGGTCCAGTCCGGTACGGACCCATACCAACTCGTATCGTCGATCGATCGGCAAGGGCTTCGGTACTGGAACCTTGGTACACCATCTTGGTTCTAAGTGATAGGTGAGAGGTTCAAGCCTTGAAGTAGTGTTATCCCTTAAGACATTGACCCTGCTGTGTGTGTGTGTGTGAGAGAGAGAGAGAGCGAGAGAGAGAGAGAGAGAGAGAGAGAGAGAGTGTTTCTATTACATTAATCAAGACTTACAGACATTGGAAGTGACCATTGATTTTTCTTACATTGTCTCCTTCCTAAATCTTACTCAGAACTAAAGATCAGATATATCCATAATGTCACATCAATAAAAGCTTTCTGCTTTACATTGATGAATTGATAAATATGTACTTTATTCTATTTGAGCATGTACATTTTCATTAAAAGTTTTACTGCATCATTTATATAACTTTGCATATTTCACTAATAAAGTACATAATTAGTCAGTCATCATTAGAATGGAAGTATTTACAAGTCTATGTGAAGTATATCAAGGCTACCACTGTGGTAGCTGTCAAAAGGAAAAAAGATTTTCCCATCTATCATTTTCATATTATAATTAGTTACTTATTCAGATGGTAATGACAATGCGGTGTACATGAGAATAAGGTTGCTTATGATCGTGTCCTGTTCTGTATTTTAATTTCCGATGAATGTAACATTTTGTGTCATCTTTCAGGCACAAAGCTTCTCTTTTAGTCAGCATCTCTAAAGATTCAAGGGTAAGTGGGTGCAGTTATACATTGTCTTTGTGTTGGATGTTTTATTCTTGAAGTCTCTATTCCTGAATATAATAAGATATGATCATATTTATCAGTCCAGCCCTAACTTACTGCATAAATATAAGGAAACCACCTGTGGAACTTTTTATTCTTTCTGATGCATCAAAGCCTTTTGATATATTTGTCACTTTTGGATCCCAGGTGGTGACAGCCATGTATCCTTGATTATTAATGGTGATTTTTTATCCTATGAGTGTATGAACATGATATTTTTCATGTATGGACCAGAGAATCAACCTTCATATATCTATTCCTGTGTTGGTTGATGCCCCACTTCCTGTATCTTCAGTGCAAAACCGCCCTCCCCCCACGAATTATGTGTTAGCAGATGAGTTTTTAGTGCTTTATAGTTAAGAAGCTTCAATAGAATCTGATATATAGGGCATTGAATACTTGTACTTGCTCTTGAGGTCTGGACCCCAGCAGAAGAACAAATTTGTCTTGATTTTCAGTAGATGGTCTTAATGTTGCTTTTGAGAATTGAGTTGCTGATGTTATTCTCCATCTTTGGGGCATGAAATTCTTATGCTACATCTACATTGTTTGGAAGGTGATGTTGCTATTGTATCCCAAAGTCATAATTCTAATAATTATTTTCATGAAAGTGTTTCTTGGTTAACCAATGTTCAAATGTTTGACTGTATTATAGATTTCTAATTGTAAAATTTCATCCAAGCCAATTGAAAGCAAAGGAAAGATGGTGCCAGCTTAGAGCACTTGCCACTTGATGTACTAATGTGAGAGTTTAGTTAATTACGACTTAAATTAACAACTGGATATAGGAAAAGGAAGTGACAAATTTGTATGGTCTAGGGGTTATGGTTGCCAAAAGTAACAAATGCAAGTCCATTTATTTGGGATTTGGTTTTATGATTCTTTTCCTTCAAAGTTGTTAAAGTTCAGGTACACTAAGATAACTTTTTTAAAAATCTGTTCAATTCTTTCTTACTAAATCAGATTTTCTGTCATGTATTCCTATGTAGTGTCTCTATTCCTTTTCTTATTCTCAGAGTTCAACAATATCAAAAATCCCTTTTCTATAGAAGTCTAGCTTGTTTTAGACTTTTAGGAGTGAAGTCTAATTACAGTTAATATTAGTAATGTTGTAAATCTTGAACTGAGTAATCTGACTGTTATTTTGAGAATTTAAATTTTGGAAATTGAGCTGCTTTTATATATTCATTATATCTTACTTTCATTTTTCGGTTTAGAAGTATCTCTCTTACCCTTTCTTTGAAAGTTCTTAGAGTCCAGGTATACTCTCTCTATCTCTATTTCTCTAGATTAGGAGGGGCTAGCCTCCACCTGCTACCTTAAGCTGACCCCATCCCTTTAGGGTTGATGCCATCTGGAATCAAATACCTGCCTCTTAGCTCAAGTGGCAAGGGGTTAATACCATCTGAGCAAGCACTTGGTGGTAAGTCCAGGTATACAAAGATATCTTTTTTAAAATTTGTACTGTTGTTTCTTTCTCACTAAATCCGATTTTCTGTCACATGGTCCTACATACTCTCTACCCCAATTCATATCCTCAAAGTCCAATATTATTGAAAAATAACTATCAAGAGTCTAGCATGTTTTAGACTTTTAGGGGCGAAATCTTATTATAGTAGGAATCTTTAAAATATTTAACCGAGTAACTGACAAATGATGATTTTGTACTTGAAAAGTTAGGAAATTAAGCCACTTGGTATGGTTCAAGGATTATTCATATTAATGGGCTAAGTTCTTGGTAGAGCAAGAATTCCTAATTTGTAATATGTTCCCTGTATTATTTTAATGTACCACTTGAAATATGAGCAAACATATGTTGTGCTTTTTCCCTTGTGTAGGAGGTATGTTGCAGGAATCTATGCCCATTCAGTAGAAGCATATCTAATTTTTCTGTTAACTTGGATCTAGATCTTTTGCACACCTTGCACATAAAGCAACATCTTTCTCTTTAATGGGATTTTTTTTTTTTTTTTAAGGTTTTATTTCATTATCTATGCTATATTTTGCACCTTGACATCATTCTTTATTGGTTCAACTTCAAAGTTCGTGTGTTGTATCCATCTCTGGCTTTTTGTTTGGTGTATGGTGTAGTGTAACAATTTTCCCATCTGTAGACCTGGGTTGATACCCTGCCCATGTAAGTTAAACTCAAGAAATTGTTGAAGCATCAATTATGTGACTTAAAGATTCTGTAAGATCTTTTACCAACAATGATCCATGGTTGTTGTTCTGGACCCATTAAATAAATTGATTATCCAATTGGGGAATCAATTCTCTTAGCATTTTTGGCTAATTGTGGAACCAGGACTTGCTACCAGTTGTGCATGAGATGAAACTTACGCCATGGACCACGCAAAAAAATTTTGATGTCTTATGTGCACCGTTACACGGAAGATTAACATATATCACTAGCTGTATCATAATTGTCAAGATTATGCAAGTCTGGAAAATTAGCAGAAAGATCCATACATAAAGAAGTATGGGATTTGTTCCTCGGAACATCGTGAACTCCTGTACCATGGCATTCTTTGCATTTCTTTTCATCTCACCCTTCTTGCACTGTACAGGATATATTTTTCTGTATCCATTTTCCCCCCTTGAAATGTCTTCAGTACGGCATTAATTGTTTGACATTCTGTTCATGGATATTAAGCTTTCCTTATTATTGCTAATTGCTTGTAACTGTACCTAGGAGCTCATATATTATCAGATACTAGTGATGCATATCTGGAATGCATTCGAAATGGGTGCAATTCCATTTTTCCTTGACTTCTATTGGGGTGTTTTCTTGGATTTAAAATTTCCATTTTGCTGTTAATTGAAGTCTGAAAAACCTGGTTTATCTCTATCTCATGTAAATTCTTTAGGCAGCATTTTCCATCGGAGATAGACTTGGTATATGATACTTGTCGACAGGAATCTTGAAAAGACATTCTGAAGTATTGTTTGCTTTTGCCTTCAGGTCCGAGTTTGGGACACAAGTGCATTATCATCTTCTGGCTCATCAGCATGTGTAGGGATGACATGTGTTTCTGGGCCACCTGTTGCTATGAAATGCCATGATGCTCTTTGCTATATTGCTGCTGGTTCACTAGTTACAGCAATCGACCTAAGAACAATGAGAAAAGCTTTCACTGCTGCAATTCATGCCCCAAAGTTATACTCTTTTGAGATGCTGCCTGCTAAATGGTTACTATGTACCGGCGGAGAAGACAGGTAACTATAAACTTTCCATCATTTGGGTTTCCTTGGCATTCCTGTTATCTCAGCAACATGACTAATGCAACGGTGAATGTCAAAGCTTTGCTGATTATTTGAGTTTATTAACTTTTTGATGAATTGGCAGAGGATCTCACTATGTTGGTTTGCTGTTGTGTCATTTATCATTTTTAGCCATTTTTGTGTGTTAAAATGTTCTGTCTTTATGTATGGAACATCAATCAGAAAGTAGTGGTTGTTTTTATTACCGAGTTGTCCTTACCGTGCAATATCAGGTGGATGCTAGGATGATCCAAGCTTTTGAAATTTGAATATCAACCTATTATGAGATACATCTTGATTCATAGTTCTCAAGTGGACGCTAGGATGATCCAAGCTTTTGAAATTTGAATACCAACCTATTATGAGATACATCTTAATTCATGGTTAACTCTTTTTAAGCTTGTGAATCTATTAACATGTGTTAAATAGAACATATTATCCTTGGAATTTACAAGGCTTTATATTTTATATAAGATTTAATGCAAGATAATTTCTGTTTCCCCAAAAAGTTCTTGATCAATATGCGCATGATCCATGATGACACAATGTGTGGACTTTTATTACAAAAAAGGCTGGTGCACTCCCTTTTCATTGTTCCTAAAGCTTATGTTCTCCACATTAGTGAAGTATTTCATTTAGTTGGAAGCTTGAAAATTAACATTCTTTCCAGGTGAAGCTCCGTTCTTCATGTTTTCTTAATTTGGACCCTGTTTCAATGCTACCACTTGAGGTAGGTATTCCAGAGAAAGCATTAGAAGTTACAATTGGATGGTAGGTGATCCTGGATAACTTGCTTTGTATTCTTGTAGCTGGAAAATCTATAACAATCATGTTGACAGTAAAATTTCCTGCCTTAGAGGGGAATTTGGAAATGGTCTTTTTCGCTTCCGTTTTTCTGGGTTCAGGTCATAATTTTTCTCGAAAATGATCTGGTTTTGGAATTTTAGGGCGCCTTTACCCCCAGGTGCTGAGATATACTCCACTAATAAACCATCTTAAAACTGGGCTATTCTTAAAGAAGGGGAAAAATTAGTGGTTCTGAATCAATATGCATACCTTATAATCAAACTGTTATCGTCAGTTAACACGAAGTTTGCTTTGGGTTATTTACGTTCAGCCTGATACATGCCTATTGTAGATATGAGATTGTGATAGGTGTGCTGATGTTAGAGCACCATTACCGAAAAGTGTTGTGAGATGGATTGATGTGTTCTCAAGAATCTCGTGTTGTTTGAAGGCAAGCACAAGGCAGTAATTTTATGGCTTTCCATGTGCATAAAACAAAGCTATAGAAGTTTTAAACGTGGTAACATCCAACTAGTGTTTACGAAGCATGCTGACTCATCAGTTCTCACCAGTGTATTTTCCCCTTGCTTTTCGAATATGCTGTATTGATGCATAAAGTTGAATGGTTCTGCATCGTAAGGCATCAGTGCTAGATTGGCTTCTGAAATGCACCCATATTGCAATGAGTATTTTGGTGCTTTAGCAATGGTTTGAATGTTTTAATACAATTACAAAGTCAAGCTTTTCTTGGGTAAAACAATTGGACATGTTTCTGTTGGAATGACGGTTATATGTGGCATCCGTGTATTTTTTTTTTTTTTCTTTTCAAAATCTGCAGCAGCATGCCATGCATTTTACACGTCATTTTGTCGGTATTTTATCAAAATAAATATTCTTGATTGTTTATCATTTACCAGGGCTATATTGTGGGACATTCGGAAAGGCCAAGAATATCCGAAGCCCATGGCTGATTTGGATTCGAACAGCAGCCGTGTTACGTTGCTTCACATGGATCCCTACAAGGTAGTCACTGGAGGCCCATCTGATTATCGAGTCAATGTTTGGGAAACTGATACAGGGTTCCTGGCAAATTCATTGGACTGTCGTGTACCTGGTGAAACTGAAAACATTGTTGGCCTGTCAGCTATGGCAGTGGATGGTTGTCGTATTGTTACCGGGGGTTGTGCTGAAGAGCCAGGAGCAATGTACTATAGGGACTTCTCAAATTGTACAATCCCTGTATCTTTAGGCAGCTGCGCTTCTGGTTCAAAGTTTTGGGAGCAGGGAGACTCATCATGTCTCTAGTGAAGCGTCGAAGCTCTTTAGGTATGGTGATGGTTGTTGTGAAGTTCGTGCTCAGTGCAGATGGGTTCTGGAAATTTTTCGACACATTGCTCGGTGGTGAAATAATGGTCATTATGAGTTGCGATGGCTGTTAAGTATTTGGACTGGCACTCAGGCTCAGTTTTGTAAATCACCAGTGTTCCGAGGAAATTGGGTCAGACGGGCAAGTTTTGGCAAGGTGTTTAACGAGAAGTGAAAGTGGTTGTTGTTCCAAATGCAATGCCTTGTGCTGTCTGATGATTATAGAATGCTTGGTTTTTGGTCTTTAGGATTTTTAGAATATGTCGAGCTGTCCAGACTTTTACTTTGGAGGTCCCTGTTGTTGATGGTGTATAAGCATCGCTTTTGTTGGGGGGAGGCAAAAAAAAAAAAAAAAAGTTTGTAGGCATCGCTTTTTCCGCCTTCTATGTATGGTAGCTTCATCAAGAATATTCGTGTATGGAATGGAGAACCAACTGCTGAATGTCGTCGAGCATTCAAGATCTTTCATGCTGAAAGAAGGGTGATTCTCCTTTTTTTTTTTCTTTTTTTTTTTTTTTTTTTTTTTTTTTGAGGTTTGGTGAAAATTACTATTTTTTTTTTTCCTTCATTTTTAAGAAATTCGATACTCTGGTCTGATCTAGAAAGTCCGCAAGTCCAACCGTGACAAAGAGTCTATCTTTAGTAGTTTTAGCAAGATCCAAGTCATCGACTTAATCTTTTTCTCTCTTTTTCCTCTCTTATTCTCTCTCTCTTTTTTTTTTTATAAATAAATAAATTTATTTTTTTTTTTTGGGTGGGGCGGGGGATTGGGTTGTCGGCTTGGCGGGGCGAGGAGAGGAGCAGAAAATAGAATACTATTAAAATTTTTATTAGAGTTTTTCATGCATCATGTGTTTTTTTTTCTTTTTTCCTCTTCCTTTTTTTTCTTTTCTTTTTTTTTTTTTCAGATTGTAGGGTTGCAATTTTAGCCGAGCTGGTCCATGGAGCCGATTTTATATAATTTGATTGGAATTTAGAGTGGGTTTAGATTATAGAAAAAATATCAAAGCAGATTTGGATCGATTATGGTTAATGATGTATTTTGATATTAATATATAATTTTAATATATATTTTTTTTAAAAAAAATATAATAATTTTATATTATTTATATATATTCATTTTGATTCAATCAATTTTTCTTATCTATTTAATCTGACTTCATTTGTATCTCTATTTAATTTCGATCCAATTCAAATTAAAATAGGTTTAGATATGAGATTTTTACTTGCATGGTGGATATAGATTTAGGTCGATTTGATTTATATCTGATTCGTTGTTATCTCTAAGATTTGAATCTATCCATATGAATGAAATGGGTTGGGTATGGGTTGGGTATTAGTTGAACCATTACTCATGCCTGGTTGGGAGCCGTGTACCCATATTTGCCCTCTCTACCTATCTCAAAATTAATTTTTCTATATAAATTAAATAAATAAAAAATATATAAAAATAGATCTCAAAATTTCATATAATGTTAAATAGAATAAAAATTTAAGAGACAATAGTAATAAAAATAAGAAACAGAAATATTATTCTTCAAAAATTCAAATGTTGAATAACGAAGTGCATATCTTATAGCCTCGATCACAGTACCTTTTTCTTTGTTATTATCATAATCATCGTATATCAAGGCTTATATATAATCAAGTTAGATTAGGGATCCACATTGCCATTATTTGAACCTAACCCACATCTATTGCGGGGTTTCAAATGAAGATCTGTCTCCATCACCAATTTTAAATGGGTTGAGCAAAACCTATCCTATCAGAATTGGCGTAGGTTGGGTTGCTGGAGCAAAATTAATCATTACCCCTGTACTCATAAGCATTGGCATGATGTACTGCATGTGGAAGTACATATAAATATATTTTAAAGATAACTTTATTTCATATATATCTTATTTTTGTGAAGAGTATTTTCTCCAACCATTTATATAAATTTATAAAAATAAAAAATTAAAATAATAAAGTTTAGATCCTTAATGCTGTAATTTTTATATTACAAAATCTTGTACAATCATAGATAGCTACAACACCATCTATTTCAGAGATTGATGACTCTTATTTATTTCTACATTATATATCATTAGTGCTATGAGAATTCATGCGAATATGTATTTAATTTTATATAATTATTTATTAAATTTTTTTTAAATATTTATATAAAATTAAAAAATTTAAATAATATTTTTTAACTAATTTTTTTAGATAAATTTTTGAATTATTATAAATAGTATTAAAATCGATCCAATTCATAATCATATGGACTAGAGGATGATGTAGCATGGATCCATTGAACTAATCACGAGCTAATCAGGGTATCTATGAATAAAAATATGAATTTGGATCCTTAGCCTTAAAGAAGCTAGTCTTTTGAATGAAATCTTAGATTGTTATAAGTATAATATATGGTATATAGTGATGGTGGATAAAAATTATCTTTAAGATGAATGACGTAGTAACTATCTGAATTTGATGATGCAAAAATGGCATCGATATTTTAAGAAGGGACCTCCTAGTAGGATCGAGGGAAGAACGGAAACTGTCCTTCTCACCGTCTCTCCCCACGTATTCTAACACAACTATATGAATTTCACCCGTCTACCTTTAATTATTCCTTCAAACCCACGTGCGGAGGCTTCTGCTTTAATATATTGACCATTTGAAACCATCCTCTTTATCATTGATAAGAGGACCAGGATCGGTTGACAAGATCTCGGCTCCCTATGGGACAAAGTGGAGACCACATGGTTTAGCTCTTAAACTATTTATAGTTCCCAAAGCTACGTATTCTTCTCTACCCAAAGAATGAAAAATTTTTATATGTTTGATTATAAAGTAAAAAGGACGGACTTTCACGCGGCTAAAGAAGGCAAGAATTCCATATAATTCATATTTGAAGTAATTTTAGTAAATTTCTTCTATGTTGGTTTTCCTTACCATCAAATTGGCCTATATAATGATACATCTGGGTCAATAATATCTGTCTTGATGATAATTATTACGTCTCAAATCCAGCATTCAGATCGGACATGTGATAGTCGCATACTCTTTAGAATAAATTCTGAAGAATATGCAAGACCTAAATAATAAGTTTACAAAAACACTGAAAGAATTATAAAATTTTGTTCATATCTATCAATTAAATGAATCTATTTTTATTCACAAAATTGAAACATTTGTCTGGTATCAGAAAACAACTAACTGTTAGATATGTACCCTAGAAGTCAGATTGGCTAACATTTATAATACATTTCTAAGAGCAATTTTATAATTTTGATTATAAATTAATAAAAATATTATTTTCTATCATAGTGTGTATTTAAAGTGTCTGTGATACATGCTTTAAGTTAATGATAATGATAATTCATTTTTTCAAGAGTTGAAAATTTAAGGCATAAATTTTCATAATTAACTCATAAACTGCTCTTGACTATAGGATCGTCACAAGGATGGTGATCGATCCGAAAGCTTGGTGTACGATCGCTTTCTTAGGATAGATGGATCTTGAGTCTACGGTGTGGGGACATCAAAGCGAGAGTATAGATACTCATTAGAAAATGAAGGCGCTGAGCGTAACCATCTTAAGTAGTCATAAAGAAGTCTACCTTCTCATTGATGATTGACTCGATGCTACAGTGGTGTGTCTGGTTCTTTGATCTGAGGTGTATCGATAGTTCACCTTGAGGATGTTATAGTTTGATTATACCATAACTCGATTTTCTAGCCATTCAAAATTCTAAGGTATATGTTAGCTATAGCATATTCATTGTAGAAATTAAATTACACCAATAAAAAATCTATCTCGATAAATAAGGAGTAGCACTATGATGATCATCAAATTAAGTCCATAGCCATGGCAGTGTGAAGATGATAGAAAGAGCTTCTATTAAAATTTCTACATCGGATTCAAATCGAATGATTAATTCATATGGCTAATATTGGGTTTGTTCACCGTAATCCTAATCCTGTTAGAACTTAAGATAGAAGAATCCAATCACACAGGTAGCTGCACCGAGAGGTTCGCTTTCAATTTTGATGGCTTGCTATTATATACTGCTAGGTGTCACTGATGAATTTTGGAAGCAATTAGAATGATCTTGATGATCGATCATTCTAATTATATGAATCGAAAAAGTTCTGATCCATTGAAAAATGTTTTGATAATGTCGATGATGAAAATCGCGATCTATTTTATTACCATACGAAATTAAACCTAACTAGATCATACAAACAAGGATTTAGATCTGGATGTGATCAACTGAGCTAATCCAGTTCGATTGATTTGTATTAGATCCAATTAAGTTCAAAAAAATCGTGCTAGCACACGATTGAACCTAATTTTCTCATTCTGTAGTCTTTCTGGTTCATCTTGATTGAGCCAAATTGGTTTAGACTTGCCACAAAATTCTGTATGAATTTATCTTTTTCTGGTTGAAGCTTGATCATGTCAGAAAAGAATTATTTTAATCTATTAGATGAAAATTAGACAATACCTACTAATTTCTATCGCCACCTATCATTTTCTGTCACTGCCGAGACATAAGAAGTCTCAATGCAGGAAAGAAAGAGGCAGGGGCAAGCGCCCTTTTGGACATCTCCATGGGGCGCACGGCCCCTTGGATTTCATGCACAAGAATGTGCGCACGCCCCTAGTTGGCGTGCGCACATGATGAGAAGAGGAGTGCCATACAAATGGGACTCCGAGTTGCTTGATGGCTTCAAAGTCTTAGGCGCTAAAGTATTTGGGCCTATCTATTCATAACACCACTTTTGAGAGATTAATGGGGTCTTTCATCTGATTGAATCAGATGACATCATTCCACTTTTCAGATTTAGATCTGATTAATCCGAGCAATACGATTGGTCGGATCTGTGTGGCATTGCATGGCGCAGCAGGGTCTATTTAAATCTTATCTATGCTTAGAGATGAGAGCTTTTGTCCATCCACTATGCCGCAAGGCTACCCCTCCTCTCTTCGATGCCTCTCTCTATTTTTGATCTATCGCTTGAATTTCACACCCAATCTGACCGAAATTAAGTATCCTGCAAATCTGAAAAAGAAGAAAAATAAGGATTTTGAGCTTTACAATCCAGTAAGAATTTTTCATACTCACATCAGCATAAGTATGAAATAACTTTTAACAGATATATATAACTAATAAGAAAATAATTAGATTCATACATCATAAATACGATAATTGAATAATATCATCATATTCAATTCTATTAAATACATCATATATCACCAATCAATAATTGTAATCAACATTAATTTAATAAAATTACTTAACATTTACTGGTTAAAATAATTCTGATCCAAACAACATTATCATTTCGACACTGGACTAGATCTGCTCATGCTTCAACTCGTGGTAGGCCACCATATTTTTGCTCGTAGCTGGCAACCAAATCTTAATCCATGGCTGACATCACAATATCATGTTTCACATATGCCGGCTAGTTTAGATATCTATCAATTAAATATGGTTCATCATTTTGATTTGACTTCAGTATTGAATCTAGTAAGAATCATGCTTCAGTCCCTGGCAAGCCAAAATATACGACAAGCCTGACTTTAGTCCTCCCCACTTTGGGTGAAGGTGGTGACATCGATTGTTTGTTAAAAACAAGCTTATTTACGGGTATATTTTATGTTGATGAAATGTGAACATCGAGTTAATATAAATGGGAACATCGAGTCAATGTAGCCACATACACATAATGTGAACATCTAAGTAGGTACATGCCTATATTGCTACAGTGATAAAAACTTCTGACGCCAAAACCTTGCCGGCGGAGCTATTTTCTAGCTGGAACCTAAACTTTGTCCACTCTCGTTGGTCGAGCCAAGCCTGTTTATAAAACGGAAACCTATAGATCTCCATCTAATTGCTCTCTTAATTAACACTTATTTAATGGATGGAATACTTTTTGCCACCCATCGTTTGGAGTCCACCCATGGTATCGCTCGGTATTGTACTGCCTTATGGCAGAAGACCAGCGTGTCGGGTTGGACGTGACTCAACCCCAAAGTTGCCTCTTTGACCGCCAATATAGCTGACACGAGTCATCTGCCAGGAAAAGTAGAGCCAAAAGTTAGGACACATTGAAAACTATCGAGTAGTCATGATACCATGCCTCTTATCATAAATAACTCAAAAAATGTCACTCAGCTAGTTTGGTGAATTATCATTGGTCTCCTTAAATTGGCAAATTAAGTGCCATTAATTAAACTAAGCAAACTGATTGATGCAAAGCACCTGAATGACTTTTGGAGTGATTTTTGTGAGTTTTCCTAGGATTTTTGCTCATAAAACAATGAAGGCCCTTTTTATATATCCTGCTTTTCCTTTTAATTCTCAAGTCTCCTCTTCGATTCTAATGCCTTCAACAAGATAGTCTCCGTAAGATGAAATTTTTAATTGGAGCAAACCTACAGGCCAGCTGGTGAACTAGTCCAACCATAAATTAATATGTGCAAACATGTCTTTATTGCTCCTTTTTTTTTTTTTTTTTTTCCTTCTTATTTTCTTTTTATCCATCTTTGAACATATTGGTTCGTTGTTAGACTGATCCACCATTGAGATGTTGGATTTGATCCAACCAATAATTTCTCCTCCATACATAATCATGTGGCATGCCATTTATTGGATGTCTCATGCACGCCCTCAAAAACCAATGTAAGTATTAACTTCGATGCATTGAACCGGTAAAACAATGAGAGAGCAAGATTTTAAGTTATCTTTTAACAAGACAACACGTATTTGAATATTCCAAACATATCAAATTCAATGGATATATATTGTTTGCGGAATCCGGTCTTTCAAAGATGATATCTGAAGAAATGCTGGCTCCCAGAAAACGGTTGACAGGTCTTTGTTAAAATGGTCAAAGCTTCTGGCATCCCGGTGCACACACAAAATAGGACAAGTTTAAACGCTCAACCAGCTTATCCATGTGTAGAAGATTAGAAGAACGACAATGTTTCAAAGATGGGGTGGTTCCGTAAATCTTACACAACCTAAATTTGTTGGGTATCAAAATGGCCTCGCTTAAATAAATTTTGTACTTGCCAAGAATCGAGCTATATATTTAGTGTTCTTAAAGAGAGAGGATTAATGTATCTTTCGAAGAGCGGAAAGAATGGTGGAACCCATTCTTTTACAAAGGGGAAATATACATAGAAAAAGACTTGGTAACTTTCATCCATGCTTGTGCAATCGATGATAACCTACGGCACCGAATTATCAACTGGGTCGCTTGAAAAGATCGATTGCCCATCCACGAAAGCCTCATGAGAACAGTAAGTTAATATAAATCTATAAAGACTTGGTGAATGCCAATGATATGAGAGAGATGCATATTTATTGGAATCTTTTTTTTTTTTTTTTGATGGAAACATATTTGGAATCTTTCTCAAGCCTTCTCTCTCTCTGTTTTTTCTTTCTTTTTTTTCTTTTTTTGTCAAATTTGGCTTCTATTTTGATGTTCTACACCCGGTTCAACGACTTAATTAGTAACTTGATAGCCATAATAATTGCATTGTTTGGCATACTTTTAATTGCCAAGTTTGACGATCTCAGATTGACCGGTCATTTGCATTATCATTGGGATTAAGTTGCCTGAAATAGAGATAAGCAAATAATAGTACAATGTGAGAAATTAATTAACATTAATAGGTGGAATGGCATGGATGTTGGTACAAAATTCATAGTGCTTAAATTATAAAAAAAATATAAATACTTGGTTGATCAATTTATGATATCTAGACAATACAACATTATTCTCTTTTCCACGTATAG
The DNA here is from genome assembly GCA_006176705.1 of Cocos nucifera. Classification (NCBI taxonomy): domain Eukaryota; kingdom Viridiplantae; phylum Streptophyta; class Magnoliopsida; order Arecales; family Arecaceae; genus Cocos; species Cocos nucifera. Next base: position 3,116,581 of record QRFJ01000034.1, on the reverse strand, counting down.
ATACTTAATAAGAACGCCTCTCATATGTACCATGTATGATTGGTGCATGCTCTTGAGCCTGCATACCTATGCTATATGTATTATATGGCTGTGTATGCGATTAATTATGGCTGTTTGTCTCTATATCAATGCAATGATGAATGAGAATCGAAGGGACAGGGACTGTGATTAGCTGCATGCAAGATTATGGTACAGACACCGGAGGATATAATTTTTCTGCTGCATCAGTGACTCTGCAGGCTCTCAGCACATTTAGGGCATGGATCGATCTTAGCACGGACATCAATCACGTTCGGGACATGTGGGCAAACCGTATGTAAACAATTTTTTTTTAAAAAAAAATATTCCAAACACCACTGCATGGGCAATTAGTGCATAATATTTTAAAGCATTGCTCATGTCATGATGATAAAAAAATTGCATCACCTTAGCTGTTTGGATCCCAAGTTCCCTGGAGTGGTTTGGCTGGCAACGCGCGCCCATTGGTATGCTGCCTCCTGGTTTACGCGTACATGAATGATCTGGTCGTATACAATTCCTATATCTTAGCAACAATATATATATATGTCTTGAATCGAGCATCCTCTCGAGCCAAGCACCCATGACTTATGCCCTAAATCCATACTTTATATCGATCCTACAGTATCTTAAAATCCTTCAAGCGCTCCAAACCGTCATAGCAATTAAAAAAAGACAAACTAAATGATGCTTCCTAGCTATGGAAGGCTTGCATTCTTCCACAACCAATTCACCCTCAAAATGCTAATCCACGTGTTTGCTACACATGCAGCATCTAGATTAAATTGATCTCACGACAATTAAGTATTGGTTTGATATTGGCTTTGTATTAATCCACATGCAATAGACTTGAGAAAAACAAAAGAAGGGAGGAAGAAAGAAAAGTCAGAGGTGAGAAAAGTGATAAAAGAGTATCTAGATATACCGAAGGCTGTTTGCAGTAGCCCACAGGATAGCGGAGAACCTCCCTTCCTATGGCCCCTGGTTTCTCTCCAAACAAATGGTGGTATTGCCGCGTTCCCATGGCCCTCCAACCGTATTCCACGTCCCCGTCCCCACACCCCCCCTTCTCCAGGAGGAATCCACTCAAAGGCTTCAATATATTATTCGTATAAAAAAAAACTTTAGTAAACTATATCATTTATGTATAAATAATTTATATATATCTGTATCAAAACTAAGGAACGCATCTCCTCTCTTTCCTCCTATTAGACTGAGACGGCGGTCTCCTTCTCCGGTCTAAAAATCCCAGCTTTTACCTCTTTTTTAGTGACGAGAGCGGGGCACTCTCCGGGGGGCGGGGGGGGGCGCTGGTGATCGGTTGCTGGGGCTGGGGTTCTTCTTGCTTGATGAGGGTGGAGGGCAGCTTGGCCTCCGGCAGGGAATTGTCGTCGGAGAGGAGCACGGAGCGCCAAAGGAGGTCGGAATCGATGGCGACGCGAGTCCGGACGTTGTTCGAGACCTGCAGGGAGGTGTTTGCCGACGGCCAGGCTGGTAACGTGCCGTCGCCGGAGGACGTCGATCGGCTCCGGTTCGTTCTTGGTACGTACGTTGCTGCTCCCTCGTCCGATATGGAAGTTGTGATTTTTATCTATGGTTTAGTCCTGCTAGTTATATTTACTGGCCTAAACGTGTCTACTAATATTGGAGTAATTATATCTAGTTCTTAAGGGTTGCATTTGCGTATGAAATATGAAAAGATTTATATGAGTTCTTTGGCCTATTAGATATATCATGATTAGTAGAGCCATTTTGCATCAGTATTACTGGCTTAAATTTGGTAAATTGGATGAAAGCGCGTTGTTTTCCATGTTTTTTTCTCCATCTTTTGCCATGCAAATTGTATTTTTGGGCTCTCTATTGGATCTGAGTACTGAGTTTGGATTGCTTTTTTGCTTAAAGAATTTGTTTTGATGGTGAGCAGAAGATCTAAGGATCATTTAGTGTGTATTATTTATTATTTCCTATACTTGTTTTCGTTGGTTAAGAAAAAAATTTTAAGGTTATTTTAAGATATTTAACTCAGTACATCTATTTAAACTTTATGGTTACCTCCCCCTGTCCCATTGCCTTTCACAAGAAAGCATTACATTGAAGGACGTTATACCTTGGATTAATGATTTCTCTTCTTGCTTCCTTTCGCTACTCTTTGGTTTCTCCCATGCAATACAGGATTGATGGAGAAAAATTACTAAGAGAGAAAGCTTACCAGATTGATCTTTAGATAATGCTTTGGAGCTTCACCTGATTCTCAATGTATCCTCGTTGGTTCCAACTCATGCCGGTCTCCTTGCAACAGTAGCACGAATTTAATTGCGTGATCATGTGCAGTAATCTATGTTTTATTGACCACTTAATGCACAAACAAAGCCACATGCAGATCATTGTTGTTTTCCTTGTTCGGTACTACTTGTGGAAGGCCTGTTTGTTATGATAAGAACTTCCGTGGGCGGTAGAGGCCACACCATTTGTCGTGTCTCTTACCCTTTAAAGCACTGGATGGTAGGTCCATTTGCTGCAGCTTGTATGAAACAGGAAAAAGAAAAGATGTCGCTCACCAACAGCTCATATTAATTACTGTAATTTCTTAAATCCAAGCCAATAATTTGGGAGATGTACCTAATGGTCACCTTGAAAGGAAGTTCTGGACATGTATCGATAGCAGAAAGCGGGGACCTATGGGGCAGACCTTTCAAGATCTGCCGGTTCTAAGATATCGTTGCGTTATTTGTACGCTTTTGACTTTTTTAACGCTTTAACCTTTTTTTTTTCTTCTTTTGTTTCAAGCTTCGTATTCAGTAGTTATTAGCGTGCAACTTCTGCCCGTTACTTTTTATTATTACATGAATTGTCGCATCCGTATACGTGCATACTAGATGTTCACAATTATGCATGCATGGGAAAGTAGTGATCACGTCACGAGCTTGTGCCCTTGTCGTTGTGCGTTCTTGTCTACATTTGGTTCCACTAGGGCTGCACAAGCCATGGGAGCATTTTGATGAGGGCCTGTGAGGTGTTATCCTCCAAGGCTGAAGCAACTCATCCTATATATTTAGATAGGAAAAAGGCAATATTTTTTAGTGTACTGCATTTATTTATTTTAATCGATTATGAGTAGGATTATTTATTAGTGAGATTCAAAAAGCATTTTCTTTCTTATCTGATTATTGTTGATGGATGTACGACTGCCTGCAAAGTTTACATGTCATGTCTCTAATTTTCATTTGTATAATATACTATTGCATCTCTAAAGGACTGTCGACCATATTATATATATATATATATATATAGACTTCTCTCTTGTTGATGATTGCAACTACGTTTGCTTTTATGCAGATGACATGAATGGATTAGATGTTGGTTTAGCTGAAAACATGCCATTTTTCCGGAATATCGAATCAGGAGGAACTCCTCGAATAACATACCTGCACCTTTATGACTGTGATAACTTCTCGGTACTGGCCTCATATTCTCGAGAGGATATTGCTTTCATTGTAGTGTAAAATGCCCTCGTCATGCCTCTATTGTTTTGTTTTTGTTCAACTGCCTCTCATTATGCTCGCTTTTCTTCAGATTGGTATCTTCTGTTTTCCTCCATCGGGTGTCATTCCACTTCATAATCACCCAGGCATGACTGTATTTAGCAAGCTTCTCTTTGGCTCCATGCACATCAAGTCGTATGACTGGGTTGATATTCCTCAAGATTCCAACGATGCCATCAATTTTGCACAGCGTAAAAAAGGCTGAGCCTTCCAATAATTTATTTTATTATATATCATCATAGTTGTCTTGTCACTATCTGTTGTGCATTTTTTTTTTTTTTAAATGTATATATCTAGTTGTATTCTGATCGCATAAGAAATTTCCTTTGCCAACTTTAATTACATCCCTCTCCGTAGCAGTTCAACCCCCAGCGCGTTTGGCCAAGGTAAAGACCGATGCCATCTTTACAGCACCATGCGAGACCTCCATACTTTATCCAGCGGATGGAGGCAATATGCACCGTTTCAGTGCAAGGACATCTTGTGCAGTGCTGGATGTCCTCGGTCCTCCTTATTCCGACTCCGATGGAAGGCCCTGCACGTATTACAATGACTTCCCTTTTGCAACTTTCCCTGGTATGTTTTTTTTTTTTTTTTTTTTTTTGTATATATATTCTTCTTTCATATGTTTAATGTCGTTAATTTGAAATTAACTCCTCCTTTCAAATGATTAATAAAATTTTTTAATGTCTCTACTTCCTTTTTTTTTCAGTATTGCAATAATGATATCATTGATATTATATTTTTTTTCATGCTGTTGTTGCCATACCCGTCATTATATTAAGTACTCTTTTTTTTTTTTTTTTTCCTTCCTCGTACTTGTGATTCTCATTCTGTACCTTTTTCCCGAGGATATCTTTTGAATGTTTGCGTTGTTGAACTAGAGGATCAGGAATTGTGCTGATTCGTGTCCATCTTTGTCGGGCAAATCTCAATGACCCTCGGGAAGTCAGCATCGGGTCTTAATTAAAGTTGCCTAATGTACGGGTGGGACCTCCACATTGGTGTTAGGTCCTATGGTTCCCAATTAAGAAGCCATTTCCTTATAAAAAAAACATCAAATCTAAGGACGACGATATTTAAAGGCCCAACGTATTTAATTTATTCCAATCCATTGAGATAGATTGTGTTTCATGGATCAAATTTAGATGTGATTTTTTAATCCATCCAATAAACATATTAAGTTTAAATTTTGATCTATTATATCTGGTCCAATTGTCAGACCCTCCACACTTGCACATCCTTTCCCAAAAATTTTGCATGCAATTTTCTCGCTTTTTTCAAACTCCTTTAATAGACCGGTGACTATTCTCAGTCAACCCTAGTGGGCTAGTGGTGTAGGAGACGCCGTTGTCAAGATTTTTATGCTTCGGGCCTACTTGTTTGCACATTTATTATCGAACCTCCAACTCTTGATTGATGCATGATTCATGCTTTTGAAAAATCCCATCTCTCTTGTCTCGAAGCATCTCAAAAGTTGTTAAAACGCCACCCCCTTCCGCAAGAATTCAGCGTCCATGATTCTGATCAGGCAGAACAAAGAAGGGATCCCTTTCATTCTTTCAGGAGTTCATTAAAAACAAATGCATTGCACCAACAAATGAGAAACACGACATGATGATAGGATCTTATTGGATTCTCTCTGTTTCAGGAGCTGCAGTTGTGGCGCCTGGTGAAGATGAGGACTACGCTTGGCTGGAAGAGAGAGAGAAACCGGATGACTTCATTGTGGTGGGGGCAAGATATAGGGGCCCGAGAATAGTGGAGGGCTAATTAAAATGAGTCATTTTAATTCTCAGTTCTTGTCTGTCCACTGCAATATTTGTTTCTTGATCCACTTTCACCTGGGCTGCCTTCTTTTTAATACATCTCGTCTGTTATGTTTCTGAGCATTTTCTTCTTATCCAATGCGAGCTCATGTGTTTGGACAACGATATGGTACAAGCACTGGGAAAAAAAAATTAGAATGTGGTTGGGTGTTGTGCATGTCCTGATTTGCTCTACTGTTGGGGGCTTATTTTATTGATTCTAAGCCACTGGCAATAATTTTTTGCCATTGCCTGGTCCGTGGAATTCCCTGTGGGACGATGGAATTATTTCGGTTGACGGCGAGCAGAGTCCCCTTGTTTTAGCGCCAGTGCTTTTGAAATGACTCTTGGCCGTTATCACGCTTTGTATCTTTGTCCTTCCAAGCAATAATGCCTTTGCTTCTGCTTAAAAAGGACTAAAATAACAAAACAGAGCAGAGGAACCGCAGTCACGAGCATTACTATTCCTTTGTAGCAGCATTGAAAAAAATTGCGGAGCTGGTGACACTGAGGCTTTTTGAAGAAAGGAGAGAAGATTTTAGAGAAAAATAAAAAATAAAAATAATGATCAGATTTTGCCACTTTTGTGTTATAGTATATTTATAGACATATATTTACATAGAACGACAAATAGAAGGTTCGACCAATTTATTTGAGCTTAAATTATAAATTTTAAAATCAAATTTAAGATGTAATAGAAATGATGATTTTTTTATATTTCAAAATTGAGGGAAGATGATTGTATAGCTCATTTTTCAAATTTAAATTTGAAATACATTAGAAACGATCATATCTCGTGATTGTGCGAAATAATTTGAATGGTTGATGTTTGAAATTTAAATTTAATTTTGAAATATACGAAAAATAATGATTATGTTGGGATACTTTGAATAAATTCTACCATCAATGATTGATGGTTGAAATTTAAATTTAAATTTAAAATTTATTAGAAATGCTAATTATGTTCATATATTTTGTGATTATAGTTGATGTAAATCAAGTCTGCTATTATATTTCCTCAAGCTAAATAGACGAGCTTGAATGTTGAGCTTGATTTGTAAATAGCATAGACGGCTACCATGCGGATCTTTAACGAAGATGATTCGCATGAATCAATTCTTCTATTAATTATTGATGTTTGAAATTTAAATTTAAATTTAAAATATATTTAAAATGATAATTATATGGATATATCTCATAATTATGATTGGCATTAATCAAATTTACTATCATGTGAAACCTCTAATTCATTGAGCTTTGTTGTTTCTTAAAATTACCTAAGCAGGTTACCGCAGCTTGGGGTTATAAGGTGAGGGGAATCCCGTTGTCCTTTCAGCTAATATTTTATACAAGTAGCTGAGTTAGTTGTTGCATGGATAAGCTTAGCTTCGATCTCTTCAGTGATGACTCTACTTTGTCTTTCTTGCATTTTATAGTCCAAAGTAGCGAATGCTCTCTGTTCTTGCTATCGTGCATTCATACTTTCTGTTGTTGAACGAATATTATGTGGGATTGCCCATAGTTTTTACCGAGTGGTTTGGAATTGGTGTAGCGTTGCTCGGCAAGCACTTTAACCGTGGGCTTGTTCAAAGCAATCTCTGGCCAGCTTCCTTGAGACCGCCACCCGAGAGAGAAAACCAACCCAGTTCCAAGTCTTGTAGCTTTCTTTGTTTTAGATGTTGGATCATCCACCCGTCGTACGTTTTGAGGTCCATGCAAGTAAGTGAATGATGGAGTTTGGGATACTTTGAGAGCTGAGCTATGCGGTGGATGGGTGAGGAAGGAGGCGAATCCTTCTTCCGAGCAAAGGATACAACCACGATCTGAAACCAATTATAGCACGTACCACGGACAGTAATAATAATAAAAGTGCCTAAATAGTAAATATATGCAACTTAAACGCAATGTTTTCCAAGGATAATCCCTTAACCTTTAGACGTATAAAATTTTCTAAACAAGCGAAACTTAAATAGATCCACCCATGCAAGTGTCTCAAGTTGAGAGCTGGGCAAGCCACCGTATCCATTTTAACGGTGGTGGCCAAAAATGATAACGGATTGTTTCGCGTAAGTATACTTTCTGTTCAAGCCTTTCTTAATAATTCTAATTCAAAAAATTCAACTATCTTCTCGTTAACTATAATTTTTCCAGCAACCAACCACACTTGAGCTACATGGAAGATTGAATTAATGCTACCACGACATACGCAACAGCTGAAATTAATGGTCGTTGAAATTAATGGACGTCACTCTCTACCGGCATCATTTTGGATGGCTGGAGAGAGTGACTTCTCTAATTACTTCTTTGTGGACTGGGCTTGTTCTAATTGTCACCTGTCGGGTACCACTTCAATAGGCGACATTTATAGCTGTTGAAGGAAAGTAATAGACGGTACACAACTTGCGTAAGAAATAAATTTGCTAGCTTGAAATTTTTCTATTTTCCGGACCACAAAGCTTTCAAATGACTATTTACTCATCAAACAATCAGAAGATACGTTACCAAGAGTTTTTTTTCCCGTACGAACATAATTTTCTAAGTAAAATATCTTATTAAAAGATATATCTCTTAGAAGGGACGTCACTCTAACCAAAAAAATATATATCTTTTTCGAAGGGCACAACTTTTAGACATATCTGACGTGTCTCCCAGACCATTCCAAAAGACATCTATAAGCAGGTTGACAAACCAATGATGGAGTCAAGCAAGGCACCAGCTCATGCTTTTTAAGTGAGGGATGCCAGTGGTTTTGCCGCTTCCAACTGGTATCGATGAAACCCTTGTCCTCGTTGCCCCGAGCCTGTCATGGAGACATGTGATGTCTCCTGTTCTTTATTGGTTTTTGGTTGATGGTTTCATCATTGAGTGCAGCGCATGTGAACTGCTTGCGGACAATCTATTGCAATGGGGCCAACGAATGCATTACAGATGCTGTAGATGTTTTAGCAATCATGTCATTTCCGACCACGTTAGAACGATGACTCCAGTTCATCATGGTCATATCGTGCGACAATTTTGATGTTACCGTGGTTGGTTTGGTGTTATCTCCTCCCATCTCCTGATCAGATTGCTTTTAAACTCCTAGCTGAAGGTGATGCAAGAAGGATCGATCTTTTTAAGCAAGGACATGCGTGCGAAATGTGTCGTAGATGTACATGGCCATGTGCCACGCTCTAATATTCCATCTAATATGAGCTAATGATGAAAGGATGATTTTAATCTACCTTCGTGTTGAATTTTTCGTGCAAACTAATTGATCCATGCAGTGTCCAATATTTAAATTATAAAGTTATCCATGTAGGAGTAGACAGGGCGGATCATCCCAGTTGATGGGGTCTGAATAACGTGATACGCAAGATCTTGTCTCGTTGGACGGACATGAATCGTTTCACCGTAGCTCAATCATTATGTCTCCGTGAGCCTGACATTTTGGACCCAACGTTTAATATGATGGGCCGGATTGTCGGGCCAACCATCACACTAATTGGGGCTATCATCACGTCCGCCTCCTTAAAGTAGGTTGGTGTATGGGCCTTTTGACACGGGCCACGCGGCATGGGCTTCCGTGGGCCGATGTCTTTAGCCAAGCCCAAAGCACCAGAGTGTGTGTGTGTTATAGATAATGAACAATTAGATGAATTCTCAATTTAGATTTTTTTAAAAAAAATCTTTAGCAGACTAGTATAAAAAATTTTTTTAAAAAAAAAATCGCACATTTTTATATCCATATGATGAGTAGATTAGACACGACCAAAATATATGATATTTATTTTATAGGTATTTTTTAGTGGTATTGAAATTAGCTTTATCAATTCTATCTAATAAATCCTTCAATTTCTGTGGCATATGTGTGTGTGCGTACATCCTTCAATTTCTAAAGGCTTGGCATAGAAAAATTTGTTTATAGCAGGATATTTAAAATAGAAAGCAATGGCAAGTTGAACATGCTTTGGTATTCATGCTTGACTTTTAATAAAATGTATCTTTTCAATTATTAGTCAAGAATTAATAAAATGTACCCGTCCTTCATGATTTATTTTTTAAGAATGTATTAGATATTATATTAATAAACTTCTCAAAACATGGATTGTTTTAACATGGTTAACTCTTCCAGACCCGATCTCCACTCAAATCAAACACGATATGCAATTATCTGAAACCTCAATTGGCAGGGCATGAAACAAAAATTAGACCACAAACCCCAACATTATGGATCTAGAATGGTAAAGACGCAATCCTATAGAACCCCTAATCATGGCTTTTTCAAGTTGTTGCCAAAGGTTTCCCACATGATTCCAATGGAGTAAGACTTAACCAACCTTTTGATGCTTGATAATCTCCTAGCTAATTTCAAATTTCAAATATGCTCTGAACTTAGACGGTTGGTATTCCAATCTATCTTCCACAATCTCTCTCTCTCTCTCTCCATTTAATAAGACCAAGTGCGGATTTCCTTTCTTCCTGGTGGAAAACTGTTCATCTGCCAATTTCCTGGCGAAACGCCTAGTCCTCGCTCTTACCGTGTAAGACGTAATCCTCCATTGGTGTGTGGATTATTCTTAATTATAGCAGCTAATGACAGCTAAGTTTGCTCGACGGTGTTACGTCAAGAGCAAAAAAGTCTGTCGAATAGTGACCATAGAAACCAATCTTCCACGGAGTTGGCCATATTATAGTTGATAAATCTGAAGCCTAACTCTCCAAGGTTATAATTAACCTGTCCACCTAAGTTGGTGCAATAATTGGTTTCATCAAGTTCTGAACAACACCCTTTGATTTGTTTTATCATAGTTTAATTTCTTCACCTTGATTTGGTACAGAAAGGTAGCTTGAGTTGCGTATGGACGAAAAGGTCTAGTTTTCTCGTTTATGTCACCAGCAACAATATAATCAATGCTGGTCCAAAGCTTGGATATCTAGGAAATGCGGCCTTACAATGACCTCAAGAGCAATGCTATATATGTCGACTTTTATAAACTCATAAGCTTTATAAAATATCTAGGGGTCATATTTTATAAGACATTTTGCCACCAAGGTTAGGCTTGTCCTTTCGTTCTCCTCTCCCTTTCATGAATAAAGATATAAAGATATGTAGGTAATTAAACAGATGAAGCATGAAGGCACCTCAGAGCTCTTGCTTAAATAGATCATGGCATGATCCAACCATGTTGTTTTTCGATAAAGAGCTAATGGCAGTGGACTTGCTTCATGTGGATTTAATAGAAACTTGGTTGTTTTCAAGTCATGTTGCTGATGGTCACAACAACAATCGAATCTCTCCTGCAGCAGAAGGATCATATATACCTCTAAAAAAACAAGTCAGGTCAATCTCACTGAGTAGGGACCAATCTTTGTTTATTATATATCTATTTTCTTACTTGATAGTAGGAAGCAAATCTTACTTGAAGTTGTGTATAAAGGTGCATATAACTTTTTGAAAAAAGGAAGGTCCAGCCTCGCCTTAATGTGCTCAATTCAATGCATGATTAAAGCATTGACCTACTTCAATAAGATAAGTTCCATTTGGACGTAACCTATATATATATATATATTTTTTTTATCACAAGAAGTTTAGAGATAAAAGGTTTCAACAAGCTGTTGAAGCACCCTTTTAATAAATGCTTGTGGGCCATTATACAATTGATTAGGTTCCTTGAACACATGACGCATTTTAAATCAAGCTATTTTATTCAGATCAGTTGAAGAAGTAGTCATTAACTTGTTATATAGGAGTAAGCTCAACTAGACGTAGAAAAATAGTTATGGACTTGGCAATGCTTGGAAAAAGTATAACAAGTTTAGCATGAAGTACAACCTATTGACCTTATTAGGTGCTGCTTGCATGCACCCATGACTCATCACAAGGTCATGTATGAGTGCAGAGACATTTAGAAACAGTAGCATCAAAGGCACACAAGTTTGCTGCAGCTGCTCAACTTTTGGCTAACACTGAACTTGGTGTAAATAGCATGAAAAGCATACAAGTTGGAGCTTTCTACTTAAATTCTGGTGCTCTGACTTCCTTCAATGTCCAGAATTTTTCAGGTGCAATGTTTGAGGAAAAGATCGGAGGCTTGGGTCCTTTTTTACCTTTTTAACAAGAAACAAAGGAAATGAAGGCATTGGGTTACCCCAAGATTTGAATACGAAATCAGATAAAAAGGTGGATCTACGATGATAAAGAGCCATTTTATATCCCAGTAATCACTGGCCATTTCTTACCTAAAATCTTTAGGTTCATCTGTACATTTGATTTGTGGTTCTTTCATTGGGGGATCCAAGACTTTGTCAAGTTGTTGTTCGTACTAACGTAGAATAATTAGAGCCATTTGGCTGTGCCAGATCCCATCGGAAGACCAGTATTTGGTCCCATGAAGAAAAGCAATGCTTGTCCACACCGCCAATTATCCCAAGTCAACGTGATCAATTTGGGGTCGGCCATCAGGCCGTTCATACACCACTAATCAATTTGAATAAACTGGCAGGTCATTGCAAACCAGATTCAAATCCACTGGTCAGTTTATATATCAAACATGTTTACCAAAATATATATATATATATATATATATATATATACATTTCTTAATTTAAGCTACCATCAGCAATCATAAGTTTGAACGGTCAACACCGGCAACTACCGAATGGCATACCGAGCAGGCTCTTTTTTATTTATTTATTTTTTTTTTTCATTTTAAAAAATTTTTAGTAATTATTGGATTGCGATTCCTTGCAAAGTTTTAAAAATCGGACTAGATTAATCTATTAAATTCGCCTCTATAATGAAATTAGAATAAAAATCATTATATATATATATATATATATATTTTATTTTTTTAGAAAGAGTGAAAATTATTATTGTATATACAAACATTTCACATTAAAATACATTTTTATTAAATATCATCTTATCATGCCCTTGATTTATGTTGTTTTTGAGAAAGAGAGAACATTATGACCTTGACGTTATGTTGTTTTATTTTATATATAAACTCCAAGATATTTTCTGTCTAGCTTAGGAAATTTATAATATCTCCAAGAAACTCTTCCGAGAAACATCTCTCAGAAACTCTTAACCAATCAAAACCCCGGAATTAGGCGGAATAATTCCTACGGTCCATCAAATTCATGCATGGCCCACAACCCAGACCTTTCCAAGCAAAAACATTTCCATAGAAGACCAGAAATGAAGCATCAAAAAAACTAATAATTATCATAATTATAATAATAATTATTATTTTCTTCCGAGGGTCAGGAATTGAATTCTACTCGTTTCTCCAAGTGGATCCCCTCTTGGGGCCGGTTTGACAAAATCGTTGAAAGCTCGGCCTCACATGGTACGATAAGTTTTAATAGGGCAGCAGTTTAGAAAGAAGGTCCAAGCGGACTCGCTGACTCCTTCTGCCTACTTTTGTTTCTCCCCCTACTCTCCCTTTTGTTTAATTTAACTTGTTTAATTAATTGATGATAGGTAGCAAGGGACGACCTTCTCTATGCATGAATTGACTAGAATTGTTTATTTTATTACACTGTGCCCCTCGACCAACAACCATGGATCTTAAATTGCTCTCCTCTAAATATTTTCCAACTCCATGGCTACACGTACTAGCATGATCTCATATGGATTATATATATATATATATTCTAAATAGTTTCCTAAAGGTTTTGACAACCAAACGGTACTCCGTATCTACTTTTCCTGTGAGTCCACAACCTCTATTTCATTTGTAGCAATTGCGTCAATTCTACGAGATTAGATTTGGTATTGTACTCGTTGTTGATTACGTGTCCGGCCACATTTGAAGAACTGAGATGAGTAAGATGTCACGTACACATCACATCAATATGTTATACATCTTATGCATTTTAGTGCACATGTATCCGATGTTGGTGTATCGATCGGACATGATAGGTGTTGGACCTACAATGGTCCCTACCTCTAATTATGGTCACGCGAGAGATAATTGATGGCCAAGAAGGAAATTTAAGTGCGATGTATCTACGTTTGATTGATGAGTTGACGAAGAATACCTAGGAGTCGTCCACCATCCGAAAGAGTCCAATGGACGGGTCTACTGGACCACCAGATACATAAAATATCCTGCATCTGGCCAGTTTCCAGCCAATCCGGTTGGTACTTGGTAGTCTAGGCGTGAAACCGGCACCACCACCTCACCTACGGTGTATACATAGCTTTTGTTTGTATAGGAGTAGAGACCGAGGTGTACGTGCGTGAGCGTGACACTTGCGTGACGCCAAGAATCTTTCTTTTTTTTAGTAAATGGGATTTCGATGCGCGCGCGTGACCGTTATCCAACCACCAGATCCCACGCTCAAAGCTTGGATGACCAAAAATCCGAAACAATCTAATCACTGCCCTACAATTCAAACAAATAGGTGGCTTGGATGGGGGTCTTTCTATATATTTCATAAGGTCCCCCCATTGGTAGGACAATTAAAATGTATTTATCCTTCCAAAGCTTTATTTCCTGCAACTGCAACTCCCAAGAACCCAAGAGAAAACAAAATACTTGCTCAAACATCCAGAGCTATACTTGCACATCTTTACTTACGATGGTCTAGGAGAGCTGCACTCACCAAATTAGGGCTCTTACAGGAATTGGCTGATAGAAAGGAGCTACATTCTTCATTATATATGACTTAATTTGTGAATGCATATAGAGTACAATTCGCATTGCTCGGCTTAGAATTAATTGTTGGAACATTTTAGAACGTTATTGTTTAATCAAATGTGGAAAGAAGTTTTCTTTGGGAAGTAGTTAAATGAAAGATTAAAATATGAGGTTGAAGGTGTATCTGTTAACTTTTAACAAATCTACCTATCCATCTAATTAACTCAAATTTTTCCAAAAAGGGTGATGAGAAAATAGTAGTTACGATAATGTCATGTCTATAGAAACAAGATGAACCAATTGAATGAGTTGCATTCTATTGATATCAAACTTTTGGAATGGAAAGTTAGTTTAACTTAGGAAGTACATAAGAATTATGTGATGTCAATACTGCATCCTTCAAACTAAATGGATCATTCTAAACTAATACTCCTCAGTTCCATCCAATTTTTATTTTTACTTTCAGGTAGTTGGTTCTATTGGCTCAAGTTTCATTTAACTAGACATTCAAATCGAAGCTCCCTTTAGTAATGTGCTGTTTTATGTACCATAAAAAGAAGTAGATGGATCGAGTAATCTCTTTTTCCACTCAAAAAAGATGAGGAAAATGTTTGGACTAATGAATTATATCTATGATTCTTTTACTTTATATAAAAATGAATTAAAAAATGCAATAATTTAGTTTACAGAATATTATTCAAGAATAAGTGAAATATATGAAGAGGAAGATTACTCTTAACTGAACTTAGAAAAATTAAATTTGTTAACATAAATATGATGAGGTTATATATTTAAAGAGAGATGGCGGAACATTTATGCATGCAATTATCATTTTTTTTTTTACTGTGATTCATGCAATTATTGTCAAAAATTAATCAAATAGAACTATCCATCCACCTACAATCTAGCTTGAGTTCTTTTTAAATTTCTTTACTAGGTAATTAGCCAAAATCCATGCATGTACCCATACCTAGTGTTTTAACCAACAACATGAATGACAAGATATAGATAAACCTATCTTTAACCGCGACAATCTAGATTTAGAATAGAGAAAAGAAGCCAAAAATACCAATATTTAGGCAGAATGATGAACTATCTAAAACTAAAAAGCAGCGTGCCATCAACAAAAGTCCCCTTTCAAACTAGAAATTAAATGCCCTCTCTCAATAAATAATTTTTTTTTTCCTTTTAGCAGCCTCATTGCTTGCTTTATCGCTATTAAAAGTCTAAATGAATCCTCATCCATTTCTATAAAATCAAGATGTAGCAAATTTTTCGAGAGTCTTCCAATGATGTAATCAGTTGATATATATTATAAACAATTATCCAAACATTTTCACAAGCATGACATGAGAAGAAATTTATAGAAAGATGGAGATGGCTTCCTAATTCCTTCAAGTAGGACATGAATTAGTACTATATATCAACATTAAACTCCCCACAAGTTACAGGTTCCTGCTATCCTACTATTTGCATTTGGTTTTTTTTTTTTCTCTTCTCTATTTTTACATCTCCTGATTTTGTTTCAACAAAAGATGCTGTGCTAATGAGGCAATATTTTGGACTAATTTAATCTTCATATGATTTCTCTTTCTCTTTTTATGTAAATATTTTGATAGTTCCAAAACTACTTTACTTTATTTACACTATTTTCTGTAATTATTATCTAAAGTGTAACTACTTACTATTCTGATATTAGCTTTCTTGAGTTAGGTCACTTTAACTCAATTACATTTTAAAAAAAAAAATTGCTGTGCTAATTACAGAAATGCTATAATACGGCGTTCTTTTTTTCTTTCAAAAAAAAGAAAAAACTTCCCATAAATTGCAAGGTAATTCACACCTTGGTCAATAAAAGTATATAGGGGCATCTCTGGGAAAAAAAAAAAAAAAGGTGACGGTGCATGTGCACCAATTAAATTAAACCTACACGTTCCATAATTTCTCCTCCAACCATTTATCACGGAGAAAAAAAGAGTCCAAGGAAAAAAAGAGAGTGAAAGCCAGTACTCTTGACGAAGAAAGCGGCGCATGGGGCGTGCTTATTATAGCCCCAACGGAGCCGCAATTACCTAACCTGCAGTAAAATAATAATAAAAAATCGCAAACGTTGAAACCCTATGGAGAAAATTAGGAGTAGGGGCATTTTGGGCAGGGCGGTGGGGCCATTTTCGTCAACTTTTGAAAAAAAATCAGCTGGAGGCCATAGAAATAAGACCGGAATCTCCACGCCAGATCGGCCAACCACACGTTTCAACGCCTTGGGATCTTAAAACAATTGGATGATATTCCAAACTGTCCCTCTCCAACACCAGTCGGCTCACCGGAAGCTGGTGGTCGGAATCCCAGACACCTCAGCCTCTCCATTGTTTTATACTACTCTAAGTAAATGGTACAGCTAACCGATATCTTAAAATCTATGTTCTTCAACTAACCATCTTTTAAGTCCTCGGTTGTTGATACATTAGTAGATGCACAGTTGACGCGAATTAACTTCTTGAACTAATGAAACTACGGGAGTTTCTTAATTAATTTTATTGAAATGACCTAGTGAATAATATGTAAAATTTATGCATCAAAATTTATTTAATTTGAGAGTTGAGATATGATTTGAAAAATTATTAATTTGGTCGGTAATATGTTTCTGGATCATAAAAAGCGAGGGTACTTTTTATATATTGTTTTGGTGAATATTGTGATTGTGCCATTTAGAGTTCTTTTAAATGTGTACACGTACACCCAGGCTATCCAGGCAAAGAGATCGGTCATCCTGATCGCATTTACTTGTTTTGTTCCTCTTATAGATTCAGAAATAGTCTCTCCCACAAAATATGGCTAAGCTTGGTGCCTCTCTCGAACGATAAGACCGTCCATGACTTTTGGATGAAGGAAAGGTCTATTTTTTGTATGTATGTATGTATGTATTTATCCATCTATTTATCTGTCTATCTATCAATCTATTTATCTAGATAGATGGTAGATCAAATAGCTAGCTAGATGTAATTGTTTTCAACTAAAGTCCATGAGCGGATGATTCATGCATGACTATTGGCTTTATGCTATGATGAGTATGATCATGATAGAGAATGGTCTATTCCGAGTCTTCCATGCATGAACTATCATGCATGAAGAGTTGCTACTCCCGTCTAAGGGCACGATGACAGCCAAGCGGCGGTGGGGCACACCTCCGGCTATCTGAGATATCACTGAAGGGCTCGATCCACGTGATGATTGGCACAAGGTGGCACAGGGAGAAACTTCAAAGTGGTCCGGGGAGTGCGGCTGGAAGCTCTCCTAATGACGCAGCATGACAAGTACATGTCTCGCACGTTGGAATCCCCATATTTTTCTTATTGCTTCTCTGAGTGCCCTTGCTCATGTTGACATTTAGGTGCTCATAGCCCAATAGAGATAAGCGTGTGATTTAAATTTTATTAAACAAGTCAGAAACAGGAGGCTCTGCTTTATAAGATCGAAGAGGGTGTGAAAGGACAGGAGGCGCAGCACAAGAAATATTATTAAAGAAGAAGAGGAGGAGGAAACTTAGGGTTATTTCCAATGGAGGTGCTGCCAGAAAGGGCTCTTGTTGTTGAAGAGGACGAGAGACCTAAGAGTGTTGGTGATGAAGAGGGTGGAGAGATTGGAAAGGTATTGTTTCTTGTTCTCTCTGTCTGAATTCTGTCCCAATGCAGCGCATCTTATTTTCTTTTCCTTCATTTTTCTCTTGAGCGAAACTATGGGCTTGCCCATCTGTTTCATTGTCGTAATCTATCTTCTTCTACTTCTTCTGTGTGTGAGTGTATCAAGGCATGATTAAAAGGGGTACATGAACTTAATTAAGACATTTTGGCTTTTAATGCATTTCCGTAATTTTAGGAGCTTCAAAAACACGAATTTTAGTAACGTTTAGAACTTGTTAACATATATTTGAGCTGAAAATTAGGCTTTGGATGAATTGAATTCGATCACGAAGTGACAAATATACGGACAAGGTGTCCACCATCATGCCTTTGTCGCAGACTATTAGATTGTAAGACTATTATAAAGAGTTGGCGTTTGATTTTTCTTTTTTCTTTTTTGTTTTTTTTTTTGAGTGGACTTGGCGTTTGATTTTTCAAGGAAAGAATCTTTGAAAAGGGAATCGACTATCTTCTCGAAGAAAAAGAAAAGGAAATAGACTATTTGTGGACGATTAGCAACTTCTTAGAAGATTTCCCAAGAGCCCCTGAACATTTCTGTTATTTATTCTTCTGCTCATATGGTTTCTTTATAATCAATCTTATACTGCCGCAGTTTGGAGGTGAAACACCGGCTGTGGACCGAGATTTTTCGAAGTCACCTTCTCCCAACCAAAGCGATTCAATCATCAACAAACAGGTATAAAGTTTTATTAATTCCAAATATAACTAGCGAAATGATTATTGCATATGCTAGTTGATATAATTTTTGTGATAATTGCATCATTTTCTTTTGATTGCTATCCGCCGATTCTTTAAAAATCTTCTGTGGAAGTATGGTAACTTGGTCACAGGTACCTCCTTCTAATAAGTATATATGGTACCTCCTTTCTCCTGCAACCCTGCAAATTCTCTCCTTTTGTATTCGTATAGCTTCTTCTTTTAATAAATCACGGGTGAAATTTGCCTCCTTACAATTCCAAAAAAAAAAAAAAAAAAATCCTTGGTGACAGTTATATACGAGGGTCATGGTTTACCCTGCTAGGTTTAATTTGGTTGGCTGTTCAAGGTTGAGGAGTCTGGTGAAACTCAATACCTGTTGGTATTATACTCGATGATAAATTAAATCATTGGGGTTCCCAACATCTTTAAAATATTCAAGTTGCTCTAATTTATGAACAGATCTTGATCCGAGCATCATAAACCAGGTAACGTTTCATTATCTTCGGCCAGGCTTGTTTTGTAATATCATAGCCGATGATCCAAGCCAAACCGCCAGAAGCTGGAACAATTTCCATGATCATCTTAGCCTAATTATGCATGTTTCAATTTGCCTTCTCGGAAGAAAAGGATGAGACTTTTCATTCTATTTATTGCTTTTATTCGATTTATTAAATTTATATTTTTGTGGGAGAAGGAACACCATTCAATAAGAAGATCCCTTCAAAGTGGTGTATATTCCAATTCTCAAATTCTTTTCTCCTTTGTCTAAAAAAAAAAAAAAAAAAATCTCAAAATTGAATCAGAATTATACTTACAATGTCGTCCACACGTTACATTAATGAACTAAAAACTATCCCACCATATGTCCCAGGCGATCCAATCATTTATAATTTATTATCAATAAAGCATCAGACCAGATTAGCGTGCATTCATTTTTTTTCCCACCAAGTGATCTAACTCATAGATGTGCAACAGGCTTCTGCTGCAATCCCAAGCGAAAGATCATCGGTTGACACATCCTCAAGACCATCTTGTTTAAAACTCGAGGACTCCGTTACGATGAGTAAGGTTAGAATTTTCTTCTAATTTATATTAACAAAATACTACTCATAATCATTTGGATCTGTGTTTTTATGTTTATGTTTATGTTGAATTAATTAGTGCTGGCATGCCATGTTATCATATATATATATATTCAGCTTAATTTGCTTTATGAAGGTCTGTAGATTTCCCGTCAAAATAAAGTTTGATCCGTGTGCTCTATTTTTATTCTCTCAAATCTCAAAAAATATTTGCCATAAAGTTATCAAACAACACTAGTCATTAGTTTTTGTGACTGGCTTAATTAATCAATCAATGCAATCACATGAGGCCACTTTTTTATGGATATTTTTTCATCATCTTTGGATTTGTGTGCTTGAAGGTGGACCAGCTCGAATCCACTAAAGCGGAAATGGGTGAGGTAAGAGAAGAGAATGAACGATTGAAGACGACATTAGCCCGCATCTTTAAGGATTACCAGTCTCTCCAAATGCACTTCTTTGACATCGTTCAACAACAGCAAGTCAAGAAACCCGTCGAGACCCCGCCAGCTCCAAATGAAGTAGAAGAACCTGAGCTTGTTTCACTGAGCCTTGGGACAAGTTCAAGTGGACACAAGAAGGAAGAGAAGGTAAACACAAATAAAAACAAAGAGAATCATGAGCAGCTAGAAGGAGGCCTGACTCTTCGACTAGACTGCAAATTTGAGGGATCCAGTAGTAATGGCAACAATGAACCTGGCTCCAACCCGAGCCCTGGCAATAGCTTTGAGGAGCCAAAGGAAGCTGAACCTGAGGAGCCATGGCCACCTAGCAAGACATTGAAGAATTTGCGAAACGGTGATGATGAAGTTTCCCAACAGCCCTTCGTCAAGAAAGCACGTGTTTCAGTGAGAGCACGATGTGATGCACCCACGGTCTGTATCATATTGTATCCCGTAACAAATTAACTTTAGTTGCATGCATATGCCTTCTTAGTGTTCATATATATCATGGCATGCATTTGCTCTATAATTCGGTTGTAGTAATATTATGCATCGAAATAGTATATGTGATCTTCTAAGAATTGGATACTAATTAAACGATTTCTTTTTCCTTCTTTTTAGTAATATTATGCATGGAAATAGTATATGTGATCTTCTAAGAATTGGATACTGATTAAACTAAATCTTTTTCCTTCTTCTTAGATGAATGATGGATGTCAGTGGAGGAAGTACGGGCAAAAGATTGCAAAAGGGAATCCATGCCCACGAGCATACTATCGTTGCACTGTTGCACCGGCGTGCCCAGTCAGGAAGCAGGTAACGATCTTCTCCCTGTATTTTATTTTCTTGGTTTTGTCCGAAGTAATTTATGTATTGGATATGAGATGTATATGATTGTAGGTTATTGGAGATAATGTTAAATAGTTACACAATTCTTGTCTAAAACAATGAGGTAATTAACAAAAATGCAGCTAATTTTCTTTAGGGCATAGTTAGGGTCTGCCTAGGGTTTTGATATAATCTAATGGCCTTCTAGTCTTACATTAGTCGAAATCCCAGTATCATGACACTAGTTAAATCCTAATGCTGATAAATGTCTGTGTTGATCAATTGGCAGGTCCCAACAATCCAGCCGTTACCATTTTCTCAGTTATTTTTTCGGAAATCTTCCCTTAGTTGACTTCTTTTTGGAAAAAAAAGTGGCATGTAATACGATTTGTGATCAGATTCTAGGAAAATTCAGATAGATCATTGTTCTTTTTTGATAGAAAAATTTCCGACAAATTACTCCAATGATTAACAATATAGGTTTTCAGTGGCAAATAAAATTCAGCTGCTGATAGTCATAAAATTACCTCTAAATATTGCAATCGTTGGAGTAGCAGCAAAAAAATTGAGAATGGCATTTGCAGCCATTATTGCTAAAACTTTAGCAAACATTGATATTTTGAACTTCCTTTCAGAAAAAAAAAAAAAAAAAAAAGAACATATTTTGACGCTAACAAAAATTATAGCAGCAAAAGTAGTTCCCAGTATAAATATCTTTTTTTAAAAAAAAATCATTGATTTTAATGCTATAAATATTGCATCATTTTTTAGAAGTACTTATTTTTGCCGCGACAAGCATGCACAACCTATTTTTAGAGGTAAATATTATTTTGCCACTATAAAATCCATTGCTAAAACTTTATTTCCTTGTTGTAGCGAACATGGACTAAATCAGATGAATTTGAGAACGAATGCTAATTAAGTAATTCCAAATCACAGTCAGAAGAAAATATTCTTATTGGTATATAATTATGACATTATAAATAACCATGTAGAACTTGCTAAGGATCCTGTCCGCATCACAGGCGCGATTAACAAGTCATTGAAACCTTCAACTTGATCCAAGTGCTGACATATGCGTTAAAAAATAGTATTTCAAACTTCAAGCTTATCACTTTGCTTGTTAATAATGCAATCTTTCGTTTAGCATCGATCACCTCATAAACTTTTAAGTTCTACGTATCCCTTGCCCAGCTCTTTTATATCCAGAAATGGAATAATTTTATAAGAAAATCACCAAAGTTTCCGTTTACTCAATATTCTTCTTATTTCTTGATTCAATTTCCAGGTGCAAAGGTGTGCGGAAGATACGTCCATATTGATTACCACCTACGAGGGGACCCATAACCACCCACTTCCAATCTCAGCCACCGCCATGGCCTCTACAACCTCCGCGGCCGCTTGCATGCTGATGTCCGGCTCCTCCGCTTCTCGACCAACCCATGGATATCTCACCACATCCTCCACCGTTGCCACCACCACTGATGCCAAACTCCATGGCCAAAGCTTCAACCTATCGGGCAATTCAAGACCAGGTCATTTCTACCTTCCAAACCCTTCGATCTCTTCCACCCCTTCCCACCCCACCATCACACTAGACCTCACTGCATCATCCACCTCCCAACCTTCTCATTGCAATAGGTTCTCTTCAAACTTTGCCACCATTCCAAGATACTCCTCAACAGGCTTTAGTTTCTCTTCTTCAGAGTCTGACACCATCCCAACTTCGTGGGGCAATAATAGTTACCTTAACTACGGAAACCAGCCATATAACAAGAGTCTCGTTGGCTCTATGAGCCTCGGAAGACAATCTCAGGACCCTTTCTACCAATCCTATTTGAGCAAGGTCTCCAACCCAAGTGCTCCCACTCCAAGTCAGAATCCACTGACGGACACGATTGCTAAGGCTATCACGTCAGACCCGAGCTTCCAGTCGGCGATAGCAGCTGCCATCACTTCGTACGTTGGAGCCAATGGAGCCCAAGGTGGGAGAAGAGAGGGTCCAGGCCACGGCGTGAAATGGGGAGAACACTTCAACTCAGTTCCCCCCTTCTCAGGTACAGCAACCGGGAATGGTTGTGCATCGAGCTACTTGACTACTCGGTCGACGGCTTCGAGCTCAAACCCCCAGCAAGGGAACTTGATGTTCCTCCAGCCTTCTTTGGGCTTTCCTGGCTCCAAGAGTGCCTCTGCCTCTCCGGTGGCTAATAGGGAAAACACCAGCTCATGAAGGCCCTTTTTGGATTCAGTTCTGTTTTCATTTTGATCTGGGAATTTTGGAATTTATCCGGGTGTAATATGCAATCATCGAGGATCTATTTGAACGATTGGATTGAAAATTTTATGGGATTCATGGGTTGGACCAATACAATCAAACAATTTTATGATTTTGCTGGTTGTATTTGCCAAACCTGCGAAATATTCTATAGAATTTTCAGTCCAATTATCCAAACAGGCTTTGGGAAGTTCTAAATGACAATTGGGAAGGGGTATGGGGTAAATAAGTCTAGGCATTATTGTTTCATAATGTATAGCTCAAGGAAACGGCTGAGTATGACCATATAAATAAAAATGGTGATGATGCCTAGGGTAAGCCATGAAACTAGACATGATATATAACTAGACTATTTCAACTATTTATTGGAAAGTGGTTTCTGATTTCTCGGAGTGCTCCGTACTCTGCTACTAGAAGAATTAGCAAGCTCATTCTATGGTGAGAAGATGTTGTCGCTACTTAGGTCCTCTATTAGTTTCTTTATTTTCTCCTTTTGTTACTTGTTCTCCCTTTGTTCTTCTTCTTCTTCTTCTTTTTAATTCTTTTCTTTTGTTTTATGTTTTATTATACATACATTTTCCAATTTTTTAATAAATTCTAAGATGGGAGGGATCTCCTTCAACCCGCCCTAATTATTAAATGAAACATATGTAAGTAGATTTTTTTTTGAACCTTTATTTATCACTTTATACTGCCTTGCATCTCTAGCTATATGCCTAGCGCAAGAGATTTCCATGGGTTTTGGTAGTATATAACTAGATAGTCGATCATATGTTGCACGCTAATGAGTACATTATCAATTTATCATAGAAGTTAAACAATCATTTTAAGCTCTACATTCTCATAAAACATCAACTCGGCCAAATAATTCATCCATACTTGCCTTACCTTTATGGTATTGTCAAATATATTTTAGAAAAAAAAATTTTAATCATCCTCGAAGGATCGTGCCTAGATAGCTAGATAGCGAAACAATATATTGAGCTATCATCTTTTTAGGGGTTATAAGGCAAGCCTTCGACTAAATAATTGATTATCTAGATCCTTAAAAAGGGGCTCAAATTAATCATATATTTAAAGCCCTAAATTGAAAGAATTACACATGGACATCATGATTTTATCATCTATTTCTGCCTTTTTTCCCCCTTCTTTTGGAGGATCAATTTATTAACAAAATGTATTTGAATAGTATTTTCTTTTATCACCTTTATAAAAGCTACATACGTAATAATTATTTAAACTGAAATTATTTATTATTTAAAATATTTTTTTAACTTTTTATGTTTTTGAAGTGCATTTAGTCCATATATAGGATTTAGCAAAAATATTGAAACTAACAAGAAAAATTCAACTACTTAATATTGTAAACTCTTTATTGATATTTTATTTAGTTTTCTTTTTTTCTTATTTTTCTATATACATTTTCCATTCATTGGCCATTCAATTCTCGCTTCTTTTTTTTTTTTGATATTAACGTAGGCAAACTTTTTTAATAGAAGTAATATGTCCAAAGAGTAAAATAATTTATAAAAAGAGGAAAGTTAAGCAGTACAACCAGACAAGAAGCAATCTAACCCAAAGGAGAAAGACAACAACCCATGTAGAAGTGTAACCAAACCACAAACAGACTCCACACCATCACCCTATCCTAAAGATCAGAACAGATGAGAGCATGCCAGTCCAAAATATTCTCAAAATATACAAAATCTGCACAAAAAAAAGGAAAAAAAAAAAAGGAAAAATAGTGAAGTCATTCTTTGAATAGTTGTCTGCCCATGTTGCAACTACAAGTAGTTCTAAATGATTGCAGAGAATAAACCATGGTTGCACCTTCCATGACACTCTTTCCTTATTTGATCTTCTCTTAAGGAATATTCTTGAGATTCTTCCTCCAAGCAGCTCCAGATCAGCGTTGCCACTAGCATGAAAATTGAATGATATGATTTGAAATGTTGCTTATATCAAACAGAATAAATTTATTCAAGACAATATAAAGTATTCATTGGATCTCTACCTGCACATGCAATTGCGTTGCTTGTCTATGCATGCATCCATTCATGTCTGTGTATCTATAACACATGCATGCATGTGCACAAAACTAATATTATCAATTTCATTTTATACAGAAAATAATGAATAATTTATTGATATGAGAAAATAGAGGAATGATGGTAATAAAATTATCCTGGCCTTGCACCCTGATTTATCACAGACTAAATTTGATACAATTTTCAACCTTGGGATTCTTGGAATCATAATCCAATGGAAATTCGGCTGCTCATTGCTTAGCTCACATTGTAATGAACTTTGTTGAGTCGTATAAAATATATGATTCCGAATATGAACAATAGTTCAACAAATCCAGCTGCTAATTTGCTTCTACTGCTGTTTCGGGTTTTGGCTAACCAGCTGGGTTTCCCTTGTTGATCCAACGTCTCTTTCCACCAACCACTGCCACGACTCCGTCACCGCCCTCGGCCGCGTCCATTCCGGGGGTGCACGCGGCGCGTAGGGCTGGGGCACCAGGAAGCTATGCCAGAAACAGAAATAAAAGAAAATAAATAAAACAAACGAAAAAAATTCCGGATTTGCTTCATATAAGTTATAATCCCTTCCTGTTTCCGTAGTTTTTTATTCGTATATATATATAAAATTTTATTTTATTTTTCCCCCACAAATTGTACGATTGGATCTCCATTTTGTGTAATTACTATTATAAGAAGATTCTTCTGCTCATGGTTGTGGTTGTATCGTCTGAAAGAGTTGCGGTTCCGTTTTGATGTTCATTCGTACAAATAGAGTCAAATCTTCCAGGATGTTGCGCGTTCTACGGTGTCATTTATGGTGGGAGCGTGATGATTTTGGAGTTCGGTGAACGTTGAGACTCTTTTGTTTGATGCCTTGTTGGTTTCTTTGCTGCCTAGAAATTGACCGTGTTTTGCAGGGTTAAGACTCAACAGAGACCGCTTGTTCGATTTTTTTTTTTTTTTTTTGATCGATTTCTTGGTCATCCGTGTGCACATGTTCATTATGAGAACGTTCTTTGATAAGATAGTACGGAGATGCAATGCGGAATTCTTCATTAATCCTTTATTCTTTCATGATTGTTCCTCCTCTGAAGTGTTCTTCAGCATGGGGTTTGCACTTTGTAATTTATACCAGAGAAGCTGCAATCTTGCTATAAAAGTGGGCTCCTTTTCTTTAGTTCTGGTTATTTATTTTTTTCTTCGATGTTATATTAGTCAAGTAGAACTATAAGAATCTTTCTCCATTGTGACTGTGACGATGTTCTGTTTGGAGTCCTAGGTCGTTATTTTATAGCAATGGACTAATTCCACTGTTCTGAGAGGCAAGAGGCATTAATTAGATCTAATGTCACTTGAAGTTACCTTAACAGAGGGCACAAATGTTAGGCAAGTATAATCATATATATATATATATATATAAGTGAAAGCAGAAGCCAAGAGAAGGTTTAATAATTTAAGCAATTCACATGAGGAGCAATTTATCACTTACGAATGTCATGTGGATCAAATAAATCTTTAGCATGCCATGTAAAAATAGAGGGAGTGTGGAAAGCATTCTATTTTTAAAGCATTAAAAAAATCTTGAAAGTACTTATTGAAAATAAAGAGAAAATAAAAAGTATTATGATATTAAAGGATTGAATTGAAGCCCACGTAAGTGAATTAAATTATGTTATTATACTTTTACGGTTAAAGCTCACTCTTGTATGCAGCTGAGAATATGGATTAACATCAGAAGTTTGAATGGACGTTAAGCATTGGATTTTAGCCCATAAAACTAACTAATATACTCTTGCAATTAAAGCTCATTCATCTAAATGACGTTGGAGTTAAGCAAATCATTCATAATTGTTCATCATTCATTATACTACCATTGTATGTGGTTGAGAATTTGGATTAACACTATGAATTTAGATGAACATATATATGTTTTATTATTTTGGCATGGATTAACTATTTCGAAGTTTATGAATTTATTGTTTACAATGACCGGATATTATTTGAAAGAAGTTTTTCCATGATTGATGATAGATAATGCTTATCGATATTAATTTAAGAAGTATTTTTTATCGATTTATTAATAATTAATGATATGATCTAGAACTCATGCGCAATGCATAGGCTCAAAACTAGTAATACTGTATGCAACATGGTCGAAACCGATCAAATTTGTAACTTTTCACATTTTTGACTCATTATACTCTCTGCTAGAATATTTTTCATGTTGTTGGACCTTAATTGGCAGCTTGCTTACAAAAGGTAGCTCTGCCTTTTGTTTGGTAATGCGGGAGCTTCTTGTTTGACTTGTAGAATGTTCTTTTCATGATGGATGACAGTGTTGTATGACTGCATTCGGCTGTCATAGATATAAAAAAAAAAAAAAAAAAAAAAAAAAAAAAAAAAAAAAAAAAAAAAAAAAAAAAAAAAAAAAAAAAATTGGAGCATGGATCCCCTGTGGTGCACCGTGCACACCTGGACTGTGTCCAACATGCGATGGATGGTGCATGTGTGCCATGCATCGTGGGTACCATAGCGAACCTGTGCCCTAAAAATTGTCCTCTGGAGGATACTGAAAGACTCGACAATCTGGTTGGCGGCACAAAATGTTGCATCAAGCTCAAGAATTCCATGCTGTGATGCTTGTTTTGAGAATATTCGGACCAGAAAACGGCTACCATTTTCTTTGCAGCATCCGTATTGGCGCAAATTCAAGTTTCATGCTTCCCACAAGTTCCAGGGGGCAAAGGTACGTTTGACCATGCTTTAGTGTTTGGATGTTCTAGACTGTCATACCAATATACAAGAAAATACTTTGTTTGTTCTGTAAAAACTCTCTTCAACATAGCTCATTCATTTGGCATGCCTTATTGCCATTGTTGGTAGAATTTTAATGAATGGGAGAGTGCGAGTTTCATGTTTCTTAGTTTTCCGCTCGTTGCAGGGAATACATTTAGCCTCACAAAATTCATTTGTTTCTTGAACAGTATTGAAATTTCAGCAGACACATCCATGGTTGATGCAGTTCGAATTTTATCGGAACATGATATAATGGCTGCTCCTGTAACAAATCCAGAGGCAGGGTTATTACAGATTGTAAGGAACGATATCTAGGAATTATGGATTACTCTGCAGTCATTTTCTGGGTCTTAGAGAGTGCGGAGCTAGCCGTTGCTCGTCTCTCAGCAGGTTCAGCAACAGCTGCTGGAGTGGGAGCAGGTGCTCTTGGAGTTGAAGCAATAGCATTGGGTGCAACCGGATCAGTTGCTGTTGCTGGGCTGACGATTGCCGCAATTGGTGCTGCAGTGGCTGGAGGATTGGCTGCAGGAAATGAATGGCAGAAGACGGTCCAGCTCCTGCTGATAATATGTGGAAGGATTCCTACGAAGACATCCTTCAAGAAGAACCTTTCAAATCTGCTACACCGAGTGCAGCGAATATACTCTTTACTTTCTGCGTATCTATTTTTACCCAACAGTTCGTATCTTTCATTTCACGACTCTTTCAATGGTCATTCAAATTCTAATATGCCCCTTGAACATATGCTTTTCTCTATCCCAAAATAAACTCCCAACTTCCAGGTTCATTTTAGGCTCACCACCATGCAGGGAAAAATTCCATTTTTTTAAAAGCTTGGCTGGTCATATCTTGCCCAATTGCTTTTTGATCTCATTTAAACAACTGCTAAATTTCTGACGGTGGACGTGAAGTGGAAATCTCTTTCTGAGATGAAACCTTTTAGTCAAGAAAGCAGTGAAGAAATTGATAGCAATTTTTTCCTGCATTATTGGAAACGCTGGCAATTAGAATGTGGCTGCACCTGATTGCATGATGATGGGCTGATGGCATCCTCGATCAATTTCTTTGACAACAGATCGTTGGATTCTAGCTCCATCAATGGTGGTTAAAAAAATATTCACGAGAACATGCAAAACAAGTGGCAGGGGAGGTGGCCGATCAGAATCGATTTCATAGTGGGATCGATCTCTAAATGCTCTATTTAGGTCCACCGGGCAGAGTAAATTTAGGGAAGTGATTTCCTTAAAAGATAACTTTCAATTCCGCAAATTTGGAATGGTGCAATTCATCCTTTCAAAATGATGTGACATCGTAGACCATGGCCAAGCAATATCATTATTTTTTGATGGAAGTGGGAGGTGGAACCACCCAGATTTTATTCAGATATAAAGTTTACAAAATGCTGGTGATGATTTTGGTTGACCTTGGTTCACCAACGGCAATATGGAGAGATTTTTAAGGAGAGATGTGCAGTCGTTACAGAGAACGATTGCAGCCAAGCAATATCATTATGTCAAACATGGCCAACCACATTGTTGTGGCCAACCACACGGACCATGATATGGTGTCTAAGGTATCAATATGGTCTTTTCTAGCTTTTGATTGATGACTTCGAAGCTTCTTTTGTACCCAGGTAGGTCAACAAGAGTTAAATTACTTGTGCTGTAATCAAATATTCGGAAGTGGACCCCTTCCAGGACTTCCACCCTTAGAAATGCTGGGAATGGCGCCTACCAGGTTCACGCCTCCCCAGCAACGACGAGGAGAGAGGCGTCAAGCAGTGGGCCCAATTGCCAGTGGCAAATTTATGTGACTTTTGGCATCAATCGGACACTCACATGTAACCAAAAAGGATTCTGATCTCATTGTCCTCGCAAGTGCATCTTATAGGGAGTTCTGCAATTAACTAGGCAAATACATACAATGTGAAATTGGGGTTGAAATACAACTTACCCCAATGTCATACATACATACGTACATACATATGTGCATATATACATATATACATATATGGATGTATGTATGTGCATACGTACGTTGTTATGTCATAGAGCTTTCCCCATTCCTCCCTGTTGCACTGGATGGTTCCATGCTTGCTATTTTGCTGTTGCTTCCAAAATGTAGTTTGAGAAACGTCCCGGTAATTGAAGTTGGAAATTCTTGCATTAAAAAATTTATTACTCAGTCGGCAATTGTTCATGGTCGTGAGCAATGCAAGGGAAGCGACCGGTTTGACTGCATAGCTGACGTCCTCTTTCAGATCTTGGGCTTCCTTTTATGTCATATAAAGATGTTATATTTTCACCAATGCAATATTATTTTCTTATCTTCTTTTGTCTATTGCATTGTAAGGTCTGCATGCATCCAAACTAGCAGATATCATCCTTGAATAACTCAGCACATTATTCTATTTACTTAGAAGATTCCTGGAACTAGTTCTCTGACTCACTTCTTTATGGCATTATGCCTCCAATACATTGGCAATTCAGTGAATTAGTTGACTCTTCAAGCTATGTAAAACTATTTCTCTCATCTAAACATGCAATTAAGATTATTAAATCATTTGAGAGTCCTCCTGCATGTATATGTTTCATATTGGAGCCCTTGCAAAATCATACCACCCAGGAAAGCAGCTTACGAATGAACATTTGGAGTGACTTGCTTTAAAAAATCAATGAAGAGGGATCTTGAGGTTCTTCTTTCTCTTTCCTTTAATGTGCATAAAGTAATGTAAGCTATGCCTTTTGGCTTTTTCAAGCAATCTATGTGCAATCTCCTGAGCCAGCTTTTCTTATAGTGAAGCACTCTTGGCAGGGCACTCTAATATCGATAGACATTTGTGTTTCTCTGTATTATTGTCCTGATCCACCTATGCTCTAATTAATATGATCAACAAGACTAGGTCAGCTGGTCGGTACCCCACCCGCACTTGCTAGTTCCTCGGTTTGAACCCGTGGTGGCATTCCTACCTTGTGTTGAACCGAGCAGTTCTACTTGTTCATATTTTGGTTGAAGTGCAGCATGATTTGGCAATCGCCAAGTGGAAACTCTTATATTTTCTTTCCCAACATTATACTGAGATCATATGCTTTTACGTGCACCTGGTGAATTTTTCTTTCATGTTTACAGTTTTTAATCTCTTTCTTCAGGCATCTAACAGTAATTGATTTCATAAAGATCAAAGCTTAGTTCAGTCGATCTGGAATCTGCAAGCACAATAGCAGCACCGGTAACAAGTGGACGTGATGCGTCCCTTGGTAATGTGATGGAGAGTCTGGCGGCCAGATCAGTTCACCGGGTTTATGTAGCTGAGGATGATGATCTGGAAGTTATTGGTGTTGACACTCAGAGATGTGATTTCTTGCTTTATCTATGAGCCTCCCCATCATTTTGATAACCATTTTGGGATTGCTATGAAGGAGATGATCGACTAGTGAGATTTGCATATGTAGTAGAGCTGAAGCAAGGGCATTGCAGACAAAGACAGAAAATGACATTGTCTGATTGCCGATTACATTTATGCTCTTGTTTTCCCTTTTATATTTACTTGGAAGGTCGTACCATCTGGAGTATGAATCTGTAATAGATAATTTTCATGGAGAGCAGCTCAGGGGTGCATAAAGTTCATTTTCTCACAAAGTGAAAGGTTCAACAAATCGATATAAACTTTGCTGTTAATTTAGCCACAAAAGCCTGGCTCAAATCAATATAAATTTTACCGTTAATTTAGTTGCAAAAATCTAGTTCAATTTGTCCTTGGAGCAGTGAAGTTATTCGCCACGGCTTTCTATTCTTTCTGTGTGCTTGGAACTTTCAGTGTTGCTACTTGGTTAACAGATTTGCTTTTATTACTTAGAATGTGTAAGTAGCTGACAATGTTAGGATGGAACCAGCTCTGGTTTACGTGTAGTGCAAATTTGGGTAAGTGGGATTGGCTTATCAGATCTTTATGAAAATGGCCAAGGGGAATTTGGTAACCAGGAACACACATGATTTCAGGTTTGCTATCCAAGGGATGCCCCGAAATTGCCATGAAGTTTTTTCACCAGTTGAGATCAGGTGGTTTCAGGCCTGATATGGCTGCATGGAATGTGCTGATCTGTGGGTTTTCACAACGGGGAATGTGGCTGAAGCTTGTAGATTCTCCTCCCAGATGCCATTAAAGAGAATCGTGCATCCAAGATTAGAGTACATAACAGTCTTGGACATGGTAGTTCATCCCTCTAAGATCTCTGATATGGCAAAGAGATTTATTATCATGCACTTAGAACTCGAATAGATCATGGAGAAGCATTCCTGAACAGCCCTGATGGATTTGCACATAAGAAGTCGACATTCTCTTCATGCTCGTAGGACATTTAAACAGAATGAAAGGAAATTGGGTGATCCAGCATTATCAAGGAATGAAATGATTTCTGGATATGTAAAGAATAGAGAGAATGAGTCAATGATTGAAATTTTCAGAATCATGCGAGAGCAGAAGGTGGAGCGCATGGGAACGGTTCCTGGCTGTAGTTGGATTGAAGCACAAGAGACGTAACTAGCCTACAAGGAAACAGTTCCAGGGTTTTTATTAGGCTTGAGGAGAATTAGATGAGGCCCATCAATCTTGTCAGTCTGGGTTCTAAGCATGAAGATGACTGTGCCTTGCCTGAAATCCTTCCCTGTTCCGAAGTCTGAAATCCTTCTCAATCCTGAATTGGAAGTCTGAAATCTGAAATCTGTATTCCGAGTTCTGCAATCATCTCTGTTCCGAAGCCTGAGCACCAATTACGAATCTTAGTAATTTGAAGCCTGTTTGCTTCCTGTTAAATCTTCAAGTCATCTGCCTTCTGAAAATAGCCCGTTCTATCTTGAGGCTGTGGCCGGAGTCCATCCTCGAGATCATTCATGCTGTTTAGGGGGCCGGTTTTGAATATTAGACTGACCAGGTTGTTTGACAACCTGTTTATGGTTGTCAGAATGCTGTTAATACTTTTAATAGATATTTTTCAGAATCTATTTTTGAGTCTGTATGGATGGAACCGCAACTAAAAAAATGATCTACGTCTATATTTTGCCTCTTCCTCTTACTTGTACTACATAGCTATTTTATAATCTTAATTCATGATGAAAGCTACTTACTTCCTCCGCTCACTTCAAAAAAAAAAAGGAAACAGTTCCAGGATGCTACTTTCTGGGACATCATGGGTGATACTGGGATCATTTAAGCACATACAAGATGGAAACGATCAACACTCTTTTGATTCTGAGCCCTTCACTTCTCCAGCTCCAAGATCTGATTGTAAGTGCTCGCCGAGTATTTTGAGTAGCTTCACTGCTCGTAAGTTAGCATACCATTCATTTGCTTGGTGAATTGTGGACTCTGGTTCATTTCTCATTAAAATAAGAAAAAAATTATATACTATTTGTTATAGCGTAGGAAGGAGGGTATCATTAATCTTATATTAGTGGTAAGTCAAAAGAGACTTTGATCACTATTTTCATATAAGACGTCTTTTGGATTGAAATCCAAAGAGGCAAAACCGCAGACACTATCTTATATGCTGAATATGCCTCTTTTTCTTCCTCTCTCTATCTGATCTATAAATCTTGGTATGAATCTGAGATGAATATAAAATGATTCGAAATTGCTTTGATATCTATGTAATATGTCAACCACATGTTGGCCATGTTTGATATTCTTGATACCTATCATTGATGAACTCTTTTGATCGATCTTTGTCTTGATTTAATATATGCTCCATAATTTTTTATTCGAGTCACTTAGATTTAACCTTCGGCTAGAAACATCTGAATTATTTCGATGTTTGGACAACCCGTAGAACTGACCATCCAATTCATAGCGTTTTTTTTATAATTAAATATATCAAATAATAATTAATATATTAAATATATTTAATAAATTCATCTAGTGAAATTTGAAGGGCTAGGACTGGTGCGCATAGATAGAGTACCACCCCTACGACTTTTCGAATATATGCACCATATCATCCAAGTGTAAATCAGGAGATCCTCGCATCATCTCAAAAAAAAAAAAAAGAAAGAAAAAGAGGAAGGGGTGTGAACCAGGAGACTTTAAACCTGCGAGAGGTGGGGAAAGTCATGCGCCGTGGAGCTGCGTACACGGTCTCCCATAACCATTGAATATATTTTTCAAGCTCGAGCACTCGACAGAAAGTGGAGGCGACCGAACACCCACGGTCTTCCAAACCATCTTCCAAGTTTGAAGACAAAATGCCTACCTAACTTGCTTCCAAGTCTGAAGAGCGATTACCGTTTTGGACGGGCAGGCTTTAAGGGTGCATGAGCTTCCTATAAGTAGGGTTCCCCTCCATAACCCCCCACCCCACCAACCATTGGCGATAGCAAATCCTCCCTTCGGTGCTTTGTAGGAGAACCAAAAAGAATTCCATAACATGGCAATCACTCTTCTCCTTTCTCTTTTTGTGTTTGCATTGTTTGACAGTTCTTATGCAGGAGGAATTGCCATCTACTGGGGCCAAAACGGAAACGAAGGCAGCTTAGCAGATACTTGCGCCACAGGAAGATATAAATTCGTGAACGTAGCTTTCCTCTCCACGTTTGGAAATGGTCAGACCCCAACCATTAACCTCGCCGGTCACTGCGATCCATCTTCCAATGGTTGCACCGGCCTCAGCAGCGACATCCAAGCTTGCCAGGGCCAAGGCATCAAAGTGATGCTCTCCATCGGAGGCGGTGCAGGGAGCTACTATCTTGCATCCTCTGATGACGCTAAACAGGTAGCGGATTACCTGTGGAACAACTTCTTAGGTGGGCAGTCTTCATCTCGCCCCCTCGGCGATGCTGTTCTCGATGGCATCGACTTCGACATCGAAGGTGGTACAACGCAGCACTGGGACGAGCTAGCGAATTACCTCTCAGGGTATAGTGCTCAAGGGAATAAGGTCTACTTGACGGCGGCACCGCAGTGCCCCTACCCTGATGCATATGTCGGCGGTGCCCTCAACACTGGTCTGTTCGACTACGTTTGGGTCCAGTTCTACAACAATGCTCCATGCCAGTATAGTTCAGGAGACGCTTCCAACCTCGAGAGTGCATGGAACCAGTGGACTTCTTCGCTCTCCAGTGCGCAAGTTTTCTTGGGACTGCCGGCGGCTCCTCAGGCGGCGCCGAGTGGTGGCTTCATTCCTGCCGGCGATCTTACGTCTCAGGTGCTCCCTGCGATCAAGGGGTCCAGCAACTATGGAGGAGTCATGCTGTGGGACAAGTATTATGATGATCTCACTGGTTACAGTTCCAGCATTATAAATGATGTTTAAATTGCTCGTTGATATATTCTACAATATGTAATTTGTGTTACCCCCCTCTTTTCTGTTTTCAATTTATTAATAAATAAATAAATAAATATGAGAGGATGATTTTGGATTTTTGACGTTGGGATCAAATGCATCATGTATTAGAATCATTGGTTTCTTACATGAATGAATTCATGCCACAACATTCTCGTGTCTTCGTGCATGGTGACCATCAAGACATTCCATCAAATATTTGACCTTGTGATTAACTCAATTTTTAACGCATTGCCACCCAGTTTAATTCAGCCTTTCCGGTTAGGAAGCTATAATTAATAATAATGATGATTTTTCTCTTTTTTGTGGAAAAGAGGAAGGAGTAACAAACTTTGGAAGCACAAACTAGCTCGAACAGCGCTATATTCATGCTTTTTTTTTTTTTAGTAAATCTGATTAATTAAATTAACTATTCGAATTGGAAAATAAAATATTTAATAATTGAATCGAAATATTCATGATTTTCTTTTCGTATAAATAAAGCAACAAAAGAACCACAGGGTGAATAATAATTATTCTCTTCCAATCATATCTTGCCACGTCAGCCCAAGCAGTAAAGCACTGAGCTTAATTAATAAATCAGAGATTTTAGTTGCGATACACGTCAGCCCGAGCAGTTAAGCGCTGGGCTCGGAAGCCCGGACGAGTAATCTAGTATCTTCCCTTCCTTCCGAAAAAAAAAAAAAAAAAAAAAAAACTACATAAAACCCCTCTCCCTTGCTCAGGTACGCAACGAATTCTCTTCTCGGCTGCCTCCTGTTGACGCTTAATATCCCCTTATCCTCCAACGCATCGATCGCCGACTTCTGGTTTCTTCGAAGCAAGCCCGATTAGGGTTTCCAGGAAGAACAGAAGGGAGATCAAGCGAGAGAGGGAGAGGGAAAGAGGGAAAAGGGAACCATTCTTCTCTGATTAGGGCTTCCAAGGAGAGAAAAATCGAGAGCAACGAGAGAGCATCAGTCTTGGCGGCGGCGGCGGTTGTGACATGGAAACCGGGGGCAACTCGTTGCCGTCGGTGGGGACGGACGGGACGAAGCGGAAGGTGTGCTACTTCTACGACCCGGAGGTAGGGAACTACTACTACGGGCAGGGGCACCCGATGAAGCCCCACCGGATCCGGATGACCCACTCCCTCCTCGCCCACTACGGCCTCCTCCACCACATGCAGGTCCTCAAGCCCCATCCGGCCCGCGAGCGCGACCTCTGCCGCTTCCACGCCGACGACTACATCTCCTTTCTGAGATCGATCACGCCGGAGACGCAGCAGGACCAGATCCGCGCCCTCAAGCGCTTCAACGTCGGCGAGGACTGCCCCGTCTTCGATGGCCTTTACAGTTTCTGCCAGACATACGCCGGTGGCTCCGTCGGCGGCGCTATCAAGCTCAACCATGGACACGACATAGCCGTCAACTGGGCCGGCGGACTCCATCACGCCAAGAAGTGCGAGGCCTCTGGGTTCTGCTATGTCAATGACATCGTCCTTGCCATCCTCGAGCTCCTCAAGAGGCATGAGGTACGCTTTTCACTTTTTTTTTAGGGTTTTTCCTTTTTTTTTTTTTTTTTTTTTTTTTGTGGTGCCCGGGGGGGGGGGCGTTGGGTGCTTGATTTGTATTCTTAAGAGTTTTTATTGTTCCCTTTTTTTTGGGTGGATTCATAGATTGATGGTCTAAGAGAAATAGTGTAGAGTATGGTTATGCCAGAGCTCATGTGACTCTTTATTTGGAAAACAGTATTAAAAAAAAAAAAAAAGAAAAGTTACTGAAGAGTTTTTAGACCTCCACCCGTGTTGGGATGTCTAGAGTGAGGAAAATGGTAAAGAATATGGCTATGCTGAAGCCCTGGTGGAGTGAACTTAGTTGGAAACGCATAAAATTGGTTCTTGAAAGCTTTTCCGGCTCCTCTGATGTTTATATTTCTAGATTTAGTGGCTCATTTTTATTTGAATAATATGCCATTCAACTTCAAATTTTCTGTGTGATAAAGCTGCAAGCTTTTCATGTAAGCACATTTGGTCAATTTGTCATCCTGTTGATGTATGAAAGGAAATTTGGTTTTTGGCAAGATTTGTTGTCATGGAATAAGTAGTTTCTTGATGCTGAGCATATCGGAGAAGAAGATCGTTTTGATTGCTCGTTTCATCACATAATAAGAATGGTAATACCGGTCTAGATGGATAAGATGTATCTCATTATTATGGTGACATCTTTCTTTGTTCTGGTTTTGTTGCTGGCCCTGAAAAGATTAGGTAAGATTTATGGGTTATAAATTTTGTATTTAGGCTGAAAAATAAAGTTTTAATCTCGGTTTATCTCTAGGATGCTTGTTTGATGCCTTTTAGTTTTTGTAGTACTTTTGCCATGTATTGGATTTGGCAAGGTGGAATATAGTAGATGTGGAAGAGAGAAAATTTTAGAAAAAGAAAAATGATAAAGGAGCTAGAAGGATTGTAGGATAAACAACTGTAAGGCTAATCAAGTCTAAGAAGCATCATAAAGTAAAAAAAAAAAAAAAAAAAATGCCCAACATTCAGGTGCCCTAAGTAATGGTTGTAAGAATTGATTTTTTAAATGGTAGAAATCCGAAAAAGGAAACAAATGGAAGGTCAGAGTTTTAGAGGTCGATAACAACAGTGAAGGATGTCGGTAATAGTGGGCCAGGAAAGTGATATTTGAGACACTAAGGTGAAACAGTTTTCTATTCATCTCACACATTTATAATTAAACCCTACACATAGAACTAACTAGGGCCATAACATCCTCAAAGGATCTGGGATCTGTTTAGATATAGAAATGTTGGCAGTGTTTGCTAGCCAATTGTGATGTGTGGATGATTAACCCTAGGAAAACAGTTAATCTGCTCTACTCTGTTTGACTGATGCATGGTGGCGAAATCCTATGATGGAGCAAATCTAATTATTTTTTAAATCAAATTAGACCATAAGGAAAGAAAAATAGAGCGGAGATGAGAATTAAGGGTGATTGATGGCAGAGAGAGAATAAGAAGAACATAGAGATCCTCTGTGTTTTTTTTTTTCCTAATTTGATGATTCTCATATTTGAACACAAATTCGATGAAGTAGGAGAAAAATAAGAAGATGAGGGAAGAAAAGAAGATGGGGAATATAGGAGGAAGTAGATAAATTACTGGAGAAGAATGTGCAAAGGGAAACATGAGTGTTCTTTTCTATTGGGGAAAAATGTCATTAATATTTAGCAAAATACAAGTCTTGTTTCAAAGCATTACTGTCTGCATACATGAGTTCATATTGCAACTAATAGGGCTCGTTTGCAGTAGGCTCTGGTTTTTCCTTAAAATGCTTGGCTAGGAATTTTGAACCAATTATTAAAGCTTTGACATCAAGTTGATGCTCAGTTTATTAAATTTTGCTCAAATTCCTATCTTTGCTTTCTGCTTTTAGTGATGCACTCCATAGCTGATACCTTTTTAACTTAAGAAGGCTTGGATAATATTGACATAATGACATTGTTGCTGATTCTTGAAGACAAAGCTAAAATCATATCCCTTCCTTTACCTCTTGCAGGGCAGCTCACAGCCTTATCAACATTCTAAAAAGTATCTATAGGATTTTGTTTTAAGATAATGTCAATTTCCTGTAAATAGTACTTTAACTAATAATGAATTACATAATTCCCTTTTTCTGAATATGTTAAACTGTTGGTAAATTAAATCTACTGAAGTGTGATTATAAAACTATAACTTACCTGTCCTTTACCTCATCTAAGCCCCAGATGCATTTTACCTAGACTATTTGTCTTCAGGATCTTTGGATATGCTCTTGTAGGTAGTGGACAGAGCTAAAACTTCATTTTGACTATAGTATATAATGAAACTGATGCGATTGAACCACTAACCAAGCACATTGTTTAAGTCCTAATGCCATGTAGTCCGATTGTGTGTCAACTCACATACTCTGCAGCTTTATAAAAATCCTTATTTTCGATGTTGATCTAATAGTATCCTGACAGAACATTCGAAAAGAGACATAAAAGACTCTTATTTAGCAATGAGGAAGTTGTATGCTATGCTCTTTTAACTTCAATGTTATAAGTGATAAGTTATAAGCATTTGGCTATATTAGTTTTGCACTAATATCATATGACATATCTTTGCAATTTCAGTTCTCACGGTTTGGTATTTCTGCTGCATTTTGGCTCATGTCTATCTTCCTGATCTTTTTACAGCGTGTATTGTACGTGGACATTGATATTCACCATGGAGATGGTGTTGAGGAGGCTTTCTATACAACCGACAGAGTAATGACTGTTTCTTTTCATAAATTTGGGGATTACTTTCCTGGAACGGGAGACATACGCGATGTTGGATATGCAACTGGAAAATATTACTCTCTAAATGTTCCATTAGATGATGGAATTGATGACGAGAGCTATCAATCTCTATTCAAACCAATAATAGGAAAAGTGATGGAAGTTTTCCGGCCTGGTGCTGTGGTGCTTCAGTGTGGTGCTGACTCATTATCTGGAGACCGCTTGGGTTGCTTTAACCTTTCCATCAAAGGCCATGCAGAGTGTGTGAGATTTATGAGATCCTTCAATGTGCCATTGTTGCTGCTGGGTGGTGGAGGATACACCATTCGGAATGTTGCACGCTGTTGGTGCTATGAGGTATCTATTCAACACTAATTTTCTAACTTGTTAAAGATTACGAGACCACCTTGTACTTGTACTGCACTTCAGATTCTTAACTGTTGTTAGTTTCTATGATCAAGTTAATCTTTTGTCGGCAGTACTTTTAAATTTTATCGTTGTTACAGTGTTAATATTTTTTGTTAGTTTACCTTTGTCATAACATGTTTCTGAAATGCTGATATTGGTACTTGCACTCATTCTCTTCTTTGAAAAAAGTTTTGCCTCCTATTGAAGGTAACACTGCACTTATGCAGTTCTCATTTTTCCTCTCTTTGTTTATTTTAAAGATTCTGTAAATCTGTTTCTATAATCAAGATACCTGGAACTCAAACAGATTTCTGTTTTGATTTTTGTATCTTTATGCAAGGACTGGACTTTTATTTCTTAATCTGGTTCCTGTAATTTTCTTTTCCTTTTCAAATCAATTTGGAATAGGATATACACTTCTCATCATTGTTAGGAAATTGTCAGATATTCTTTTCAAGTACTTTTTCTAACATATTTTTTTTTAAGACCTGATTAATGAATAAAACTCTAGCTTGACCAATCAGTTCTTACTCAATGGCTTTTTCAGTCATTCGTCTTTAATGGGTTCTCATCATATTTTTTTTGAGTTTGCTATAATGGCAAGTTTCATCATTATTTCAATTTTTATCTCTCTTTACTTTTTCTTTTTGTTAAATCTTTTGAGCAGACAGGAGTTGCACTTGGTATAGAGATTGATGACAAGATGCCTCAACATGAATATTATGAATATTTCGGTCCAGACTATACACTTCATGTTGCACCAAGTAATATGGAGAATAAAAATACACGGCAGCAATTGGAAGAAATAAGAGCAAAGCTTTTAGATAATCTTTCAAAGCTCCGGCATGTTCCGAGCGTCCAATTTCAGGAACGACCGCCAGATACAGAATTTCTAGAGGTATCAATATCTTATCTGTTGGGCCTTTCTGTAGAATGTAGATTGTTGGTCGGTCATATAATTCTCTTTCTTTGACATGTTTTTGTTCACCTCAAGAATCCCTCCTTATAGCAATCTATCTATTATTAGCATCTTTTTCACTCCCAGGTTGTAATGTCAGCAAAGAACTCTGTAGATTTTTGTTAGCTTGTAGCATGTATAACCATTTGTGTGCATTGAAAAATGCACAGGTAAAATTTTACAACCATACTTGCCTCTCAAGGTAAATGACTCAGTATTTTTTGCTAAAACAACAGGACTAAATGTCATAACATATTTATGTTTCCTTGTGCGCATTATAATGTTCATGTAAAAGTTTATGTATCTACCTCTAAAAATTCTCAGTTCTTTTAAGAAAATTAAAATGTCTCATTTTTTCCCTCTGATTTACTATTTCTTTGAAAGTTGTAGTTTTCAGAAAAGTCATTATCACGTTCAAGAATTAATCTTGTTGGGGATAAATCCCGCTCCTGTCGAAGTTCAATTTGATGCTTAGTCTAATGCAACTGATAATCATGGAAGAATTTCGATCGGAAATATTCTCTCTAGTTGGCGAACCCCAATCGAACTCCTTCAAACAATCGAACTCCTCCAGCGGGCGAATCTCAGCCGAACTTCTTCAGTGGCCGAACCTCTTTCCAATCGAACTCCTTCAAACAATCGAACTCCTCCAGCGGGTGAATCTCAGTCAAACTTCTTCAGTGGTCGAACCTCTTTCGAACCCCTACAACGGTCGAACTCCATTCGGACTTCTCCATCAACTGGATTCCTTCTAGACTTCTTCATCAGGCGAATTCTTCCCAGACTTCTTCGGTCGGACTTCTTTGTCAATCGAACTCCTTCCGGACTTCTCCTTCAGTCGGATTTCTATAGGAGCCGAACTTCCGGACTTCTCCTTCAGTCGGATTCTTCCAGGAGCCGAACTTCTTTCGGATCTCTCCTTCAATCGAATTTCTACAGGAGCCGAACTTCTTCTGGATCTCTCCTTCAGATGGATGTCTACAGGAGTCGAACTCCTTCCGGGCCTCTTCTTCGGTCGGATTCCTCGAGGAGCTGAACTTTTTTCGGATCTTTTTTTCAGTTGGATGCCTATAGGAGTCGAACTTCTTCCGGATCTTTCATTCAGACGGATGTCTATAGGAGTCGAACTTCTTCCGGATCTTTCATTCAGACGGATGTCTATAGGAGTCGAACTTCTTCCAGACCTTTCCTTCAGTCGGATTCCTTCAGGAGCCGAACTCCTTCCAGACCTCTCCTTCAGTCGGTTGTCTACAGGAGTCGAACTCCTTTCGGACCTCTCCTTCAGTCGGATGCCTATAGGAGCCGAACTTCTTCCATACTTCTTCTTCAGTTAAATTTTTTTTAGGAGCCAAACTCTTTGGATTTCTTCTTCAGTCAAGTTTCTCGTCGAACTCCTAGATTTTTTCTTCAGTTGGATTCCTCCAGCAGCCGAACTTCTTCTGGACTTCTCCTTCAGTCGAATGCCTCCAGGAGTCGAACTCCTTTCGGATTTCTTCTTCGATCGAACTCCTTTAGGAGTTGAACTCTTTTCGGACTTCTCTTTTAGTCGGATTTCTTCAGAAGCCGAACTTCTTTCGGACTTTTTCTATAGTCGTATTATCTTTAGGAGTCCAAACTCTGAAATTGATGTATGTCAAAACTCTTCACCAA
This sequence comes from Cocos nucifera, assembly GCA_006176705.1. Classification (NCBI taxonomy): domain Eukaryota; kingdom Viridiplantae; phylum Streptophyta; class Magnoliopsida; order Arecales; family Arecaceae; genus Cocos; species Cocos nucifera. Next base: position 3,074,096 of record QRFJ01000034.1, on the reverse strand, counting down.
CCAACGTCTGCTTCCTTCGAACTTCGATTATTAAATCTCAACGAATGACCACATTACGGCAACGGACATCTTTCTCCATAACAAACTCCATGTGGTCTCGAGCGGCCTACTATCGGATGGTTACAGCCGTCACTATCAGTTTGCTATAGGCTCTGTCTATAAAAAAAGATCCTTCAGATACGTTTTTTCTAATCTCTTTTCTCAAAATTTTGCTGAACTATTTTTTGAGCATTTCATTTCTGTTGGTCTAGAAAAGCTGACTTGATTGTCGGAGGGTCCTGTCTGAGCCACCACCACCGACTTCGGAAGGGATTTTGTTTTGCAGGTCACCGGTAGCGACCTCTTCTTCCTCAATTTCAGCTCGATCCGGCATCGATCAGATTCTGCATCAACAGAATTGGCGCTAGAGGAAGGGCGTGAAGAAGTTTCCTCCCAGAAGGTTTCACAACTATGCCTCTTTCAATGCTTCACAGACACCGGTCTGACGCAAGAGAAGATCAGCTAAGGGCGTTACCGCAGCTAGAACCACCAATGAGGAAGGAACAACAAGAAGATCGGCCATCTTCCGACATCATCAACGCTATCTTGGAGGGCTTAGTACTTTGGCGAGCCGCCATCTTTCAGTCTCAGAGTCAGGGGAAGCTTGCCCCAAATTGGACAAGCCCGTATGAAGTAGAGAAGGTCGTCCGGTCCGAAATTTATCATCTGAAGGAGTTTGGAGGAACAACGCTTCCACGATCTTGAAACTCAGAAAATCTGAGAATGTACTGTCGGTAATTTTTCTTTAATAAAACTCCATTTCAACATTATTGTTTCTTGAAGCAAAAACTATGTGACGATACGGAAGAAGCAATCAATAGTGGCTATGTTAGGAATAGGAGGAGAACCTCATCGTAACATGAGCAAGTCGAAGGCCTCGTTCATTTTAGACGAGATGAGGGGAGAGGTCCTGACAACGGTCCGTATGTGCCCCTACCGTTCGTTAGGAACTGGAGAATCTCGTTTTAACGTGAGCAAAGTTGAAGGCATTGTTCATTCTAGACGAGATGAGGGGAGAGGCTCAGGCAACGGCTTTTATGTGCCTCTACAGTTCGTTAGGAATAGGATGAGAACCTCATTCTAACGTGAGCAAAGTCGAAGGCCTCGTTCATTCTAGACGAGATGATGGGAGGTTCTGACAACGGTTCTTATGTGCCCCTACAGTCCGTTAGGAACATGATGAAAATCTCGTCCTAACGTGAGCAAAGTCGAAAGCCTCGTTTATTCTAGACGAGATGAGGGGAGAGGTTCTGACAACGGTCCTTATGTGTCCTTACAGTCTGTTAGGAATAGGAGAACCTCGTCCTAACGTGAGCAAAATCGAAGGCCTCGTTCATTTTAGATGAGGTGAGAAGAGGGGTCCTTCAACTTTAACGTCAATAGGAGATAAGATCTCTTTTCAACCTCGGCTGGAAATAAGATTTTTTTCGAGGTAATAAGATCTCCTTCAACCTCGGTTGGAGATAAGATCTCTTCCGAGCTTCAACTTCAACGTCAATAGGAGATAAGATCTCTTTCAACCTCGGCTGGAGATAAGATCTTTTTCGAGGTAATAAGATCTCCTTCAACCTCGGTTGGAGATAAGATCTCTTCCAAGCTTCAACTTCAACGTCAACAGGAGATAAGATCTTCTTCAACCTCAGTTTCTGAGCTTCAACTTCAACAGGAGAAGATCTCCTTCAACCTCGGTTGGAGATAAGATCTTTCTCGAGCTTCAACTTCAACATCGACTGGAGATAAGATCTCTTCTGAGCTTCAACGCCAATCTCAATAGGAGATAAGATCTCCTTCAACCTCGGTTGGAGATAAGATCTTTCTCGAGCTTCAACTTCAACCTCGGCTGGAGATAAGATCTCTTCCGAGCTTCAACGCTAACCTCAACAGGAGATAAGATCTCCTTCAACCTCGGTTGGAGATAAGATCTCTTTCGAGTTTTAACTTTAATCTCGGTTGGAGATAAGATCTTCGAGCTCCAATCCTTCAACAGGAGATAAGATCTCCTTCAACCTCGGTTGGAGATAAGATCTTTTTCGAGCTTCAACGCCAACCTCAACAGAAGATCTTCTTCGACCTCGGTTGGAGATAAGATCTCCCTCAAGCTTCAACTTCAACCTCGGTTGGAGATAAGATTTTCGAGTTTCAACGTCAACTTCAACAGAAAATAAGATCACCTTCAACCTCGACTGGAGATAAGATCTCTCCCGAGCTTCAACTTCAATCTCGGTTGGAGATGAGATCTCTTTCGAATTTCAACTTCAATCTCGACTGGAGATGAGATCTCTCTTGAGCTCCAACGTTAACTTCAGCAGGAGATAAGATCTCTTCCGAGCTCCAACCTTTCAATAGGAGATAAGATCTTCTTCAACCTCGGTTGGAGAAAAGATCTCCGAGCTTCAACGCCAACCTCAATAGCAGATAAGATTTTCTTCAACCTCGGTTGGAGATAAGATCTTTTTCGAGCTCCAACCCTTTAATAGGAGATAAGATCTCTTTCAATCTCGGCTGGAGATAAGATCTCCTCTGAGCTTCAACGCCAACTTCAACAGGAGATAAGATCTTTTTCAACCTTGGCTGGAGAAAAGATCTCCCCCAAGCTTTTCAATCTGAATGGGTGCAGAGTCTGAAAGAGGAATTCGCAGTCGTCTTTTTTGTACTTCTTTCTAATTTCGAACTCGAAAGTGGGGGACTATTGTTGGGGATATATCCCGCTCTCATCGAAGTTCAATCTGATGCTTAATCTAATTTAACTGGTAATCATGAAAGAGCTTCGATCGGGAATATTTTCTTCAGTTGGCGAACCCCAGGCGAACTCCTTCAAATCGTTGAATTTCTCCAACGAGCGAATCCTAGTCGAACTTCTCTAGCGGTCGAACCTCTTTCGAACCCCTACAGCGGTCGAACTCCATCCGGGCTTCTCCATCAGCTGGACTCCTTCTGGACTTCTTCATCAGTCGAACTCTTCCCAGACTTCTCCTTCGGTCGGACTTCTCTATCAATCGGACTCCTTCCGGATCTTTCCTTCAGTCGGATTCCTACAGGAGCCGAACTCCTTTTGGATCTCTCCTTCAGTCGGATTCCTCCAGGAGCCGAATTCTTTTCGGACCTCTTCTTAAATCAGATTCCTACAGGAGCCGAACTTCTTCTGGATCTCTTCTCCAATCGGATTCCTCTAGGAGCCGAACTTCTTCCGGACCTCTTCTTTAGTCGGATGCCCACAGGAGCCGAACTTCTTCCGAATCTCTCATTCAGACGGATGTCTACAGGAGCCGAATTCTTTCCGGACCTCTCCTTCAGTCGGATTCCTTCAGGAGCCGAACTCCTTTCGGACCTCTCCTTCAGTCAAATTCCTTCAGGAGCCGAATTTCTGAATTTCTCCTTCAGTCGGATTCTTCCAGGAGTCGAACTCCTTCCGGATTTCTCCTTCGGTCGAACTCCTTCAGGAGCCGAACTCCTTCCGGTCTTATCTTTCAGTCGGATTTCTTCAGGAGTCGAATTCCTTCCGGACTTCTCATCTAGCCGTATTTTTTTTAGGGATCCGAATTCCTCTGGAATTGATGTATGTCAAAGCTCTTCACCAACCAACATCTGCTTCCTCCGAACTTCGACTATTAAATCTCAACGAACGGCTACATCACAGCAACAGACATCTTTTTTCGTAACAAACTCCATGTGGCTCCGAGCGGCCCACTATCGGACGGTTACGACCGTTACTATCAGTCTGCTACAGGCTCCGTCTATAAAAGGGGACTCTTTAGATACAATTTTTCTAAGCTCTCTTCTTCTTCTCGTAACTCTGCTGAACTATTTTCTGAGGATTCTATTTCTGTTGGCTAGAAGAGCTGACTTGATCGTTAGAGGGTCTTGTCGAAGCCACCATTACCGACTTTAGATGGGATTTTGTTTTGCAAGTCATCGGCGGTGACCTCTTCTTTCTCAACTCCAGCTCGATCCGGCGTCGACCAGATTATGTACCAACAAATCTCTTTTGAGGAATTCCCATCTCTTATCATATAACTTCAGTTAGTTTTTTTGGAAAAAAGTATAACTTTAGTTGGTTTTTTGAAAGACAAACTTATGGCCATGGATGACATTTGGGGAAAAAATGTTCCCAAACAAGGAAGATAATAAAGATAAGAGGTTTGCTGGATGTATATGATGTAATGATATGATGATTGATGCCATTTTTATTGGGCTTGATAGAATTTTCCCATCTTGTGGAGGCATATAGCGGTGGACTTAACGTTTTAAGTCTTGTTTCTTCAACTTATTAAAAGGGTTTGCTATGTTTTTTTTAATGCATTCGAATTATATTTGGTTAGTTTTAAAGATCATTAGTAGATGTAGAAAGATGTGTTGGGATAGGTTGCATCTTGCATGCCCTATTCCATGCTTGTAAACTAAATAGTGACCATTTTCGTGCTTTCTATGTCTTACCATGCTTGAGTTCTTCTGTTTTTCTACTATATTCTTTGTTGACTACTTTTTGTGTACATGTTAAAAGGGCACATTACAGTAATGACATTATGACATCTATCAATGATCAAGTTGGTTACTGTACACTTTTGATATTTTCAGCCAGATGAAGATTTAGAGGATCCAGATGAAAGACATGATCTTGATTCTGATATGGAAGTTGACGATCAGAAGCTACCTGATGAGTCATCTCGGTACTCATCTTCTGCACCCGTCCCTCTTTTTATGTTGTTGTCACACTTTTTGCTGATAGACCGTGTTTGCCTCGTAGGAAACCTCCTTCAAACAGTATTCAGAATGGAAGAATCAAGAGGGAGAACACTGAAAATGAGCTAAAAGATCAGGTATCCTTTTGTTGAATGGTTCTTTTACCACATTCATATGGCTTATTACTTGTTAATGCTTTTTATGTGTGATATTTGTCATCAGTGTTGGTTTGCTTATGGGCTTTGAAGGACCAATTTCATTTAGTTATATATTTAAATTAGAAAAAAAGTTGAAAACTTGAAATTAATATTGAAAATTTGTTCTTTTCTACAGAAGAATTCAGTGGGATTTTAACTTGCAGTTCAACTTCCTTACTGTAAACTACTGATCTTTGTTGTAATTGTCCATTCACTTTTTGAAGCTGCTACAAAATTTCATAGCATATGGTTTTCCTATTTTTTGCAACAATAAACCTTTAAACTGTTGAAACAATTTTATGGATTTCTTCCACCCTTCTTCCTGTGTGTGTGTGTGTGTGAGAGAGAGAGAGAGAGAGAGAGAGAGAGATGGGTGGAAGTCTAGATGAACGCTGGAGCAAGGGCTGGTTGAATCCAGGTCCCTTGTACCAAATAAGATACTTTGAGACTTTACCAAGTGAGCCAGTTGGCATTCTCTTCTTCCACCCTGCTATGTAATTGCTGTGGAGTTCGATTTACAGATTTGTAATGCACTAATGAATATCCGATGCATTGTCAGGCCAGATTGTTCCTTTGATTAACATATATGCAAACTATAGTTTTATATAAAATTTTGATGACCCACAGCTGGCACACTCAGCTTTTCCTGTTTCTTCACGATGGAGCCTTGAGCTAACTAGTCAACTTTCCATCCTTATTATTGTGGGCTATGTTTTTGCTTCAAGGTTCTTTGTGAAACCATTGTTAAGGTCAAAACAAGTTCTAGCAATATTGATTAGTTTTGTTCATCAAACTCATATTTGAGTGGTAAAGAATGGGACAGACATGTTAATGCCAATGTTTCTGTTTGTACGGTTTGAGTCATGGAATATTGTTTTTCATTCTAGACAATAGATGAGTGAGCATTAGAATGCAAAAAACTGGTTCAAACCTTTTCACTAGACCATGATATGCACAGATGGTAATTAACATGGATTTTGTATCTTATTATCTTTTGATTCAAGATATAGTGAAGGGTCAGCAGATGACTTGGATGGAGGCCTAACAAACTTTTCTTTTTAAGGTGCTATTTGATCCCTCCAATTGGCCCATCTGCAGCTGTTGTTGTAGTGAGTACTGTTGCTGTTATTGTTCGGTATGCTGCAAATCAGCTCAAGTGTGGCATAAGGAGTTGCTTTTGGATAGGATGTTTTAAGCATGTAGGGCAAGGTTTCCATGACCTAAAAGATGGTAATGATGATCAATGGATCTATTGTGATTTTGGCCAGGGAGAGTGGAGGAGGTTAGTTGACTGGTATCATGGGACAGGAGAATAGTTATAGAGTTGGGTAGGTGGATGGAACTTGTCTTGTTTCCTTCCATGCGATGGCTAAAAATTTGATTGTCCTTGCATGGGGTGTATCGCTTCAACATATACCGCAGTCCAATGCTACCTTAATGCAATCAGGTATGCTCAAGGCATGCCTGCTTTTCACATGAATCAGACTCTTTTGTTCCATGATCTGAATGAGTTCCATGATTGGAACTCAACCTGTCATTAACTCATAAACTCTAACTTTATATTTCTGACCATTGCTAATTGATGGGTAAAGAAACCTTTTGAAGTTCGAAATAACAGCTGGATTCTTTGTCAAACTGAGAAGAAAAGGGGGAAATCATTGTTCCAATGATTAGTATCAAAATGACAGCTGAATTCTCGTGAAGATGAGAAGGCAAAGAAAATAGAAAACTAATGGTCTGTGGTGCTTAGATTTTCCATTTCTTTTTGCCTTTTGTTCTCAACACTAGTTCAAACTTATTTTAACATTTATTATGAATTATGCCCGTAAAGTTTGGCAATTACCATGCTCTTCAAATGTTTAATGGAACCTGTCATCCAAGCTCAGAACAATATATTGTTGTCATAACCAGAAATCTCAAATATAATTTACAAAATTAGAACTGTATAAGAATCAAAGGTCAGTTTAGAGAGGGAAAATTTTATTTTCAAAAATATGCAATGTGTTGGTACAGTTTGCTGCTGGAAGGAATGTTCTCGGATATGTTACGAATTATCTTTTCAAATTAGTTAAGACTGCAGAAACAAGACTGCACAGGACTTGAAAGTTGCCATGGATGTGCAATCCAGTTATATATCATTAATGTTTTTCCTTCATCGTTTTCTTATTATTCAATTTCTAAATCGTGCAGGAACCTCACAAAGTTGCTGCAGACCATGCCAGAGGTGCGGAGCCAATGGCTGAGGAGATGTCATCCTCTAAGGTGACTACAAGACCTAACTGAAAGCAGGTTATCATACAAAATGATGCTTGTGCTCATTTCAGTCAATGTTCTCCTTATTTTCATGTACCAGGCTTCAGACGTTGGCCCCATGGCTGTAGATGAACCAAGCAGTGTAAAGGCTGAGCAGGATAACACAAACTAATTGGCTGATGCGTCTGCTTTGATGTACCAGAAATCTTGAATGGAGACGGGTCACCGAGCACTTGGTGTATAAGGAGATGATTTTCTGTGCATGGCTGTGAGAGGCTTCTATCATTTGATTTATTTATGCTCATATATCTCGTGTTCGATCATGTTAGAGTCACTGCCTTGAGAACCTTTTGATTACGAGTGAAACTACAAAAAGGGTCGTGTTAAGAGTTAACCATGATGATCTGAGTTGTACAGACAATTGAATGATCTCATTTAACTCTAGAATTCACCTCCGAAGCTGTCTTTTCCTTCACTTTCTTCCTTTCGTGACTGCAGCAGAGTTGTGCTGAGGTATGTTCTAGGCAAAAGTTCTGTAGCAGTTTATTCAAAATTTGCGGCTTTTATGGGTTCAACAAGCCTTCAATATGAGAAGTGCACGCTGTACAAAGGATCCCAGTTAAGTAACGTGAACCATAGGTAGCAAAAATGGTCCATCTTGCTTATTGCTTATGCCTGTTGTGCCAAAGTTCAGTGGCAAGACTTCTTGTCCTTCTGTTGCTAGGGCTTGTAGGTGTGCGAGTTTCTCGAGGTTTGGTAACTAAGAAAGCACGAAAGGGACGAGTGGTTGGGGAAATGTTAAACCGTGGAATAAACATTATGGAGAGTTTATCAGTCCTGGGATAGGAGATAATCTTGTTTTGCTAATAAACGGAAATAAGTTTATATAATTAATCTATGAAGGGGTTATTATAATTTTCCGCTCTTTTGATGGTGTAGTCTGTCCAGCTTGTGCTCCGACCCTAGTTGATGAGGAGAGCTTGAACGGTGCTGTTCGGCTCGCATCAAAACTAAAACATGTCCCGCTTGATCTTGGTTTGTTACCTATGGGGCAAAATCAATCTCAGCTCGTTGTGCTTGATGCATAAATCTACGTTCGGATATTGAGATATAACGAGGGCCTGTTGGACCAACAGAGCCCCCAGTGCCAAAAAATTTGCTTTTGTGCTTGCACTTTTAGTTACCATAAACTTAATTTAAAGCTCAGCGGAAGTGGTTTAGAAGTCACGGGGATGCAGCTGACTTTGCAAGTGGAGGTTACAGATTCATGTTGCATGTTCATATCTATTTAGATATGGATAAAAATTTAAGCATTTGATTAACCACTATATCCATAGTGGTCAAAAAAGAAAAAAAGAAAATGGTATGGATATGGATGGATAACCATCCGATTTGTATCGGAATATTAGATTCTATGTGTAACCCTATATGAATTTATATAGTAATCATGAATTTTTAAGAAAAATAAATGTGCACAGTAGTATGCTACTAATTTGATTTACCTCCTACTTAATCATATCTTTGATTTGATTGTTATAAAATTTAATTATCTGACATATATTTATATTTATATTTATATTTTTACTATATAATTTGTTTCTATATTTATTTAAACTAAATATAGATATAAATTTTTATATTTAACTAACATCCATAAATATGGATACGAATATACCGGTATTTGATTTAGCTATAGCCTTGTTACATGGATATTTTGATTTACACATGAATACTTGCTCCCTACGCTTAGACTGAGGATTGGTTTGGCACTTGGTTACGAGTTGGATACTCTTAGAGGACAAAACGTTTGGGCACTATGACATGTGTTAGCACTCAACATCCACGCCTGATACCATGTTAATCTACATGGTGTTACTCTAGGCACCATTTTAGCTTAGATCAATGCAAATGACTAATTAACGATGCAAAAACCAATGCATCAATTATGGTACAATAGAGTTGTAATTTATTAGTTATTCTAGATGTTCGTCAAATCTAGGAAAAATCATATCACCATTCAATATTTTTTGACCTACTATTGGCCAAACTAAATGGGCACTTAGTCCAATATAAGTAGGATTACTTAGCCATATTTCATAATTGAAAAAATAGATGCCATGGAAGTACATGCCACTCAGCCAAAGAAAGATAATGGAGAGTTGATCAAAATGAGCACTAAATACTTTTTAAGAGATCTCTAAATCACTGATATGATTATCAAAATCGTATGCATCAGCATGTAGGTTTCAGATCCCAGTAGTAGTATCAGGGCCCTTAGCTATTGTTCTTGAGAAATGGCCGGGTCTGGCTCATTCCTCGAAATACATTTTTATAAGATCTCTATCTATAATAATTTTTACTTTTGGTTTCGACGAATCATCGTTAGTGTATTCTAAATTCATGATGCACTACTAAGGTCATATTCAAATTGAAACCTTGCTTTTAGTAATATAAAAATATTAGATATATATTTTTAATGCATTAAAATATGTCTCTTGAGCTGTGTATTTGGTTGGATTAGATCAGGCCAAATATAGCAGGGTGTCTGATGCTCGGTACCATCATGAGCAGGTATAAATTTATGAAAAAGGAAAAAGAAAGAGAATTGCAAGAGAAACAAATAGTTCTTTATTAATGAATAAATAAGGGGTTTAGCTTATTCCTTTGTATGAAAGAATGATTGATCTTTCTTTGTGATATCAACCATTGAATTATATTGGTGTAGAATCTGGTTGACGTCGGATCGAGCTGAAGTCGAGAAAGACGAGATTACCATCGGTGACCTGCAAAATAAAGTTCCTTTCAGAGTTGGTGGTGGTAACTCCAGCAAGATCCTCCGATGATCAAGTCAGCTCTTCTGACCAACAAAAATGGAGTGCTTAGGAACGAGTTCGACAGATTTTAGAGGAGAAGAGAAGAGCTTGAAGAAAACGTATCTGGAGGGTCCCTTTTCATAGATGGAGTTTGTAGTAGATTGATGGTGACAGCTATATCATCTGGTAGTAGGCTGCATGAGATTTACTATGAAGAGGAAGGTGTCGCCAGACTGATAGTGGCAGCCATACCGTCTGGTCGTGGGCCGCGTGGGGTTTGCTACGGAGAAAGAGGTATCACCAAATCGATAGTTGGTCATGGGTTGCATAGAATTTATTACGGAGAGAGAGGTATTGTCAGATCGATAATGACAATCATGCCATCTGGTGGAAGTATGCATTCGAAGTCCGACTGAGCTGGTGGAGTCTAACTACAAGAGTAATCCAGAAGAAGGTCGGCTTCTGGAGGAATTCGATTGAAGAAAATATTTGAAAGAAGTTCGGCTCCTGAAGGAGTCCGACTGTAGAAGCAATCTGAAAGGAGTTTGGCTCCTGGAGGAGTCCGACTGCAGAAACAATCCGAAAGGAGTTCGGCTTCTGAAGGAGTCCGACTGCAGGAGAAATTCGAAAGAAGTTTGGCTCTTGGAGAAATTTGATTGAAGGAGAATTCTGGAAGGAGTTCGGCTCTTGGAGGAATCCGACTGTAGAAAAATTTTGAAAGAAGTTCGGCTCCTATAGAAATCAGACTGAAGAAGAATTCTAGAAGGAGTTTGGCTTCCGAAGGAATCCGACTGAAGCAAAAGTTCGAAAGAAGTTCGGCTCCTAGAGGAGTCCAACTGCAGGAGCAATTCGGAAGGAGTTCGGCTCCTGAAGGAGTCTAAAAGAAGTTCGGCTCCTGGAGGAGTCCGATTGTAGAAAAAATTTGGAAGAAGTTCAGCTTCTGGAGGAATCCGACCGAAGAAGAATTCTAGAAGGAGTTCGACTGCAGGAGGAATTTGAAAGAAGTTCGGCTCCTGCAGGAATCCAACTGAAGAAAAATTTTGGAAGGAGTTTGGCTCATGGAGGAGTCCGACTATAGGAGGAATCCGAAAGGAGTTCGGCTCCTGTAGGAATCTGACTGAAGAAAAATTTTGGAAGAAGTTCGGCTCCTGAAGAAATTCGACTGAAGAAGAATTCTGGAAGGAGTTTGGCTTCTAGAGGAATCCAACTGAAGGAGAAGTCCGGAAGGAGTTCGGCTCTTATAGAAATCTAACTGAAGAAGATATCCAAAAGAAGTTTGGCTCCTAGAGGAGTCCAAAAAAAGTTTGGCTCCTGGAGGAGTCCGACTGTAGGAGGAATCTGGAAGAAAGTTTGGCTCCTGAAGAAATCCAACCGTAGGAGAAGTTCGAAAGAAGTTCGGCTCCTATAAAAATCCGATTGAAGAAGAATTCTGGAAGGAGTTTGGCTCCTGGAGGAGTCCGATTGCAGAAGCAATTCGAAAGAAGTTCGGCTCCTGGAGGAGTTTGGAAGGAGTTCGACTCCTGAAGGAGTCCGACTGTAGGAGAAATCTAGGAGTTTGGCTCCTGAAGGAATCTGACTGTAGGAGAATTCTAGAAGAAGTTCGGCTCCTGAAGAAGTTCGGTAGGAATTCGATCGCTTGGGGAGTTCGATTGGGGCTTGACTATTGAGGAGTTTGGTCGGTCGAAGGAGTTCGGCTAAGGCTTGACCGTCGAAGGAGAATTTTCGATCGAAGCTCTTCCATGATTACTGGTTGCATTAGGCTAAGCATCATGCAGGACTTCGATGGGAGTGGGGTTTATCCCCAATAATAGTCCCTCTCACTTTCGAGTTCGAAATTCGAAGAAAGGGAGTACCAAAAAGATGATCGTCAAAGTCCTTTTTCGGGCTCTACACCCGCTGAGGTTGAAGCTCGGAAGAGATCTTGTCTCCAATCGAGGTTGATGTTGAAGTAGAAGCTCGGAGAAGAGCTTATCTTCAGTCGAGGTTGAAGGAGATCTTATCTCCTATTGATGCAGACTCTGGAGCTCGGGAGGATCTTATCTTCAGTAATCAAGGTTGAAGAAGATCTTATCTCCAGTAATCAAGGTTGAAAAAGATCTTATCTCCTATTGACGTAGACTCTGAAGCTCGGAGGAGATCTTATCTCCAGCAGTCGAGGTTGAAGAAGATCTTATCTCCTATTGACGTAGAAGCTCGGAGGAGATCTTATCTCCAACAGTTGAGGTTGAAGGAGATCTTATCTCCTATTGATGCAGACTCTGAAGCTCAGAGAAGATCTTATCTCTAGCAGTCGAGGTTGAAGGAGATCTTATCCCCTATTGACGTAAACTCTGAAGCTCGGAAGAGATCTTATCTCCAGCAGCCGAGGTTGAAGGAGATCTTATCTTCTATTGACGTAGAAGCTCGGGAGAGATCTTATCACCAGCAGCTGAGGTTGAAGGAGATCTTATCTTCTGTTGATGTAGACTTTGAAGCTCGAGGAAGATCTTATCTCCAGCACTTGAGGTTGAAGGAGATCTTATCTCCTGTTGACGTAGACTTTGAAGCTCGAAGGAGATCTTATCTCCAGCAGTCAAGGTTGAAGGAGATCTTATCTCCTGTTCACGTAGACTTTGAAGCTCGGAGGAGATCTTATCTCCAGCAGTCAAGGTTGAAGAAGATCTTATCTCCTGTTGTTGTCGGGCACAATGGGGCCATTGTTGGAGCCTTTTCTCTCATTTCATCTAAAATGAATGAGACTTTCGATTTTGCTCATGTTAGAACGAGGTTCTCCTCCTATTCCTAATGGACTGTGGAGGCACATAAGGGTCGTTGTCAGGACTTCTCCCTCCATCTCGTCTAAAATGAATGAGGCCTTCGACTTTGCTCACATTAGGACGAAGTTCTCCTCTTATTCCTAACGGATTGTGGGGGCATATAAGGGCCACTGTCAGGGCCTCTTTTCTCATCTTGTCTAAAATGAACGAGGCCTTCGACTTTGCTCACATTAGGATGAGGTTCTCCTCCTGTTCCTAATGGGTTGTGGGGGCATATAAGGGCCGTTGTTAGGGCCTCTCTTTCCATCTCGTCTAAAATGAACGAGGCCTTTAACTTTACTCACGTTAGGATGAGGTTCTCCTCCTGTTTCTAATGGACTGCTTTTAATTGCTTCTTTCTTGTCATCATATAATTTTTGCATCAAAAAATAATAATATTGAAATCGAAAAGTTTTATTGAGGAAAAATTACTGATAGTACATCCTCAAATTTTTTAAGTTCCAAGATCGTGGGAGTGTTGTTCCTCTGAGCTTCTTCAGACAATAAGCTCGGACCGGATGACCTCTATTACTTCATACGGGCCTTCCCAATTTGGGGCAAGCTTCCTCTGACTTTGAGGCTGGGAGATGGTGGCTAGTTGAAGCACTAAGTCTTCCACTTTGAACATTTTACTTCTGACTTTGGACTTATAATATCGGACCACCCTTCCCCTGTAGGTCGCCATCTAAACCTGGGCTTTCTTCCTTTTCTCTTCCAACAGGTCGAGGTTGACTCTGAGGTCCTATGGGTTGTGCTGCTCGTTGAAGATCATGACCCGTGCTGACGGAAGCTTAAGTTCAATCGGGATGACTGCCTTTGTTTCAAAGGCCAAAGCGAATGTTGTTTTTCCATTCGACAGTCTTTGAGTAGTTCGGTACACCTAGAGGACGTGGTAGAGTTCGTCCACCCAGGCCTCCTTAGCTCTGTTGAGCCTCATCTTGATGTCTTGCAATAGAGTCCGATTGGTCACTTGGCTTTCTCATTTGCTTGTGGATGAGCTACCAATGTGAAGTGGTGGAAGATGTTTAGGTCTTCGTAGAACTCAGTGAACCTCGTCCCAGTGAACTATCATCCGTTATCGATTATGAGAGTTTGGGACAGATCGAACCGACAGACTATTGACTTTCAAATGAAGTTCTATGCCTTGGTCTCGGTAATTTTTGCTAGTGGTTCGACTTCGATCCATTTGGTGAAGTAGTGGATCATGATCAAGAGAAACTTTCGCTGCCCGGATACCATCGAAAAAGGGCCAAGTATGTCCATTTTCCACTGCGCAAATGGCCAAAGTACGCTTAGTGGAGTAAGCTCAGAGGCCGACTGTCTTTGTATGTTTGTATTCTTCTGACAGCAGTCATATTTTTTGACATACTTCATAGAATCATGGTACAAGGTCGGTCAATAGTATCCTTACCGAAGTAGTTTTTGTAATAGGGATCTGGCTCTTACGTGACTTCCATAAATTCTCTTGTGTGCTTTCCATAATGCGAAGTCGGTCTCTGAAGGTCGGAGACATCTCAGCAACGGTAGCGAATACGACCTCTTATACAATCTGCCCTCGTACAAAATATACTGGAAGGCTTGATTTCTGAGTTTTCGAGCTTCTTTTGGATCACGAGGAAGAACTTTCTTCTTGAGGTAGGCAACCAACGGGTCAATCCAGCTCGGCTCAGGCTCCGTTTGCATAACAACCTGATTTCTCTAAGCTTGGACATTTCAAAGTCTCAAAAAATACTTATTTGGATAGTTCGATTGGGGCTGATGTGACCAATTTAGAGAGGAGGTCGGCTCTTATATTTTCTACCCTCGAAATCTGTCGAATGCCAAAACTACCAAAAGTCAAAGTCAAATCCTTCACTTTCTCTAGGTATTTCATCATACTTCCCTTTCGTACTTCGTAATTGCCACTAACTTGACCGACCATCAATTGAAAATTACTGTAGACTTAGAGCCGATCTACTTTTAATTTTTTTGCTATTTTAATCCGACGATCAGCACTTCATATTTGATCCCATTATTAGTCGTAGAAAATTCGAAGTGTAGCACATACTCGATGTTGACTCCATCGAGGTTGACTAAGACTAACCCCGCACCTGCTCCAGCGGAGTTGGAAGAACCATCCATGTACAGAGCCCAAAAGCCTTCGGAAAGGTCGGCAACCTCCATGGAGAGGCTCGGTTGCGATAGCAGAGCATCGGTCTTATTCTGTTCAAGCTCGACTTCAACTGGATTGGTATATTTTACTACAAAATCTATCAATATCTGAGCTTTGATCGATGGCCAGGGTCGATAGTTGATGTCAAATTTCGTGAGCTTAATTGTCCATTTTGCAATCCTCTCGAAAGCATCCGTTCAATGAAGAATTGCTTTTATTAGTTGGTCCATGAGGACCATTATGGCGTACCCCTGAAAGTAAGGTTGGAGTCTCGCGGTAGTAATTGAAAGAGAGTAAGTCAATTTTTCTAGCCTAAAGTACCTGATCTCTGCATTCCTTAGGACTTAGCTTATGTAGTAGATCGATTGCTACATCTTTACTTCTTCCTTGATCAGGACTGCTATCAGGGCCGTCGGAAAGACTGCTAGGTATAGGAATAATTCTTCTTCGAGTTTGAACTTTGCCAATAGTGGGGGTGAGCTGAGATAGTTTTTGAGCTTCTTAAATATCTGTTAGCACTCTGCCATCCAATAGTTCTTTGGTTATCTGAGAACTCGGAAGAAGGGCATGCATCGCTCGATCGATCTCGAGATGAAGCGATTTAAGGATGCCACTTTTTCAGCCAAGTGCTGAACTTCTTTGATTATTTTTGGAGCAGTCATCTCCTGAATGGCTTGAATTTTTTTAGAATTTGCTTCAATCCTACGCCTCAATACCATAAATCCTAAAAACTTTCCAAAGGTCACACCAAAGGCGCATTTGGTCAGATTCAGTTTCATCTTGTGCTTTCTGAGTATGCTGAAGGTCTCTTCAAGATCAATGAGATGGTCTGTAGAAGCTCGACTTTTGACGAGCATGTCATCCACGTACACCTTCATATTGTAGCTGATCTGCTCCTTGAAGATCTTGTTGATCAAGTGCCGGTATGTTGCTCCTATGTTTTTGAGTCCAAAGGGTATAATTCTATAACAATAACGACCACGATCAGTAACAAAAGCAATTTTCTTCTCATCCTCCGACGTCATTTGTATCTGGTTATAACCAGAGAAGGCATTTATGAAAGTGAGGAGCTTGTGGCTCAAGGTCGCGTCTATCAGTTGATCAATCCTGGGTAGAGGGTAGCTATCTTTTGGGTAGATCTTGTTTAGCTTTTTGAAGTTTATACACATTCTCTACTTGTTGTTTGCCTTTTTGATGAGGACCACATTTAAGATCTAGGTCAGATAGTTAACTTCTCAGATGAATTTAGCTTTGAGAAGCTTACCTACGTCTTCGGCGATTGCTTTCTGCCTCTTCAGAGCGTGATTGTGCATCTTCTCTTTTATCGACCGATGCTTCGGATCAATGGCCAGCCGATGTTCTATGACCTTAGCATCAATTTCTGGCATATCTGCTAGGGCCTAGGCGAAGACATTCGCATTCTTCCTGAGGAAGGTGACGAGTTGCTTCCAAATCTTATCTTCCAAGTTGGAGCCGATCTGTACCGTATGCTCCGCATTTTCGTCATTTAAGGACACAGAGACGAGGTCCTCCATAGGCTCACCCTGCTCCTTGGTGAGGTCATCATGGACATCCAGCCCATCGATAGGATAAGGGTCGGACTATTCTTCCTTATGTAGGATGATTGAGTAGCAGTGCCTTGCTAGAGCTTGATCTCTTCTGATCTCTCTGATTTTGTGACTTATCAAAAACTTCATCTTCAAGTAATAAGTCGATACCACTGTTCGAAGTGCATTTAGATCAGATCGATCGAGAATAGCATTATAGACAGACGGAATTCTTACACCTAAAAAGTTGACCTATGCCTTAGCTAGTTTTGGGCGTTGCCCTGCAGTCATAGCCAAAGTTATTATGCCCTTAACTGGTACAACATCATCAGTGAAGCCTATCAACGGAGAGTTCATAGGCCCCAAGTGATTATTAAGTGAGGATATTTTCAAGAAAGCATCATAAAATAATACATCGATCGAGCTTCCATTATCCACCAAAATGTAGCGTACATCATAGTTGGTAATGTTTAAAGAGATCACAACCGCATCATTATGGAGAAACTGGATCCCCTAGGCATCAACCTCAGTAAAGATTATGGGTTCTTTAGTCCTCCATCTCTTCACTGATCCCTCGAATCTATTGGCCTCTCCTCGCTGAAGTCCTCCTGAGATAGTGTTGATACTATCGAGAGACGATCGATCTCCATGTTGATCCTTTTCCCATGATGGTTTAGGCTGCGATAATGCCCTCGATCGATCTTTCCATCCTTCAGACCGTCGCCGTAAGAATCGATCAAGTCTGCCTCATCTGATGAGCTCTTCGATCTCATCTTAGAGTTAGATACACTTCTTAGTGTCGTAACTGTGGTCATGATGATAAAGACAGAACTTATTATGATTATGCTTGCTGGGGCGAGAATGCATTCTTTTCGATCTCGATAGTTGCTCCCTGATTTTTATCAGCACTTAAGTTTTTGGAGCATTGAGAGGGGCATAGCTGTGAAATCTTCATTGGGGAGAATCTCGTTGCATCCTTTCGTCGGAGCTTCCCTACCTTCGAGCCCGAGGAGGAGTTCGGACTTGCTTACGCTCAGAAAAAGTTCGAAAGTGCGGTCGAGCTT
Organism: Cocos nucifera; assembly: GCA_006176705.1. NCBI lineage: Eukaryota > Viridiplantae > Streptophyta > Magnoliopsida > Arecales > Arecaceae > Cocos > Cocos nucifera. The sequence goes on along the minus strand of QRFJ01000034.1, from coordinate 3,056,556 downwards.
CACTCGACTTTTCTTCTTTGGTGGGTCTGTCTGGCTCGTTGATTCGCCGCTCACCAAAGGCTTTATCATCCTTGGCGTTGAAGGCCTCTTCAGCTTAGGCATAACCTTCAGCCCGAGCTAGCATATCAGCAAAATCCCTGGGATACTTTTTCAGAAAGAACAACAAATCATTCTTCTGAAGACCACCCTTGAGTGCGGCCATGGCGACTGATTGATCCAGATTTCGGATCTTCAATACAGTAGCATTGAATCGAATGACATAAATTTGGATGGATTCTTCTTTCTTCTGCTTGACAGTCATCAAAAAATCCAAACCTCGATGTGAATGTCGGTTGCTGATGAAGTGAGCCATGAATTGATGGCTCATCTGATCAAATGATAAGATGGTACTCGACTTAAGTGTCGAGTACCAGTTCTTGATGGCTCTCCTAAGGGTGAACGAAAAAGTACCAGTTCTTGATGGCTCTCCTAAGGGTGAACGAAAAAGTTTGGCATAAAATAGCATCTAACATACCATGGAGCAACGTCATTATCTGGAAGGCCTCCAGATGGTCGACCGGATCGATGGTTTCATCGTAACTCTCAAGCTACGGGAGCCTGAAGTTTGACGGGATCGATTTTTGTATAATCTTTTGAGAAAAAGGAGGATCAGTGCAAATATCATTACCGTATGAGGTGGAAGTATGATGGAGCTCTTCGATTCATCAGTTCATTTCTAGGAGCCTTTGATCCAGGAGGTCTTCACGATCGTTGAACTCTAGGGTTTTTTGGTGGAGCATATGCGAAGCTTTCCCTTGGGATGAGTCATGGTCCAAGTAAGGGTCCTTCATCCTCTGCTTCTCCTCTCTAGAGATCAGAGGTCGGGTAGCCCAAGTTGGTCATTTCTAGATCTGATCATGGGGCTCTGGAGAAGCCCACTTCGATTAAACCAGTGCTGGGGTCTGTTGATGTATGGCTTGCATCGCCTCCATAAGATCATGAACTTGCTGGACCAGTAGGTTGAGCTGCTTCGCATCCACCACGACCATAGGTGGAGCTTGAGTTACCGAAGTCGAAGTGGGAGTGGATAGGTCTGGACGAAATCTGATCGTAGATGCCGTCGATCGTCGGATCGAAGCTTTCTTGGGAGGTATTTTTCTCGGAGAAGAACTCTAGATAGGAAGAAGAGAGATCGCTGGTAAGCACTCCTTTAAGAGCAAGAAAATCTCGAAAGCAGGTCCTTCCTCTAGCACCAATTCTATTGGTGTAGAATCTGGTTGATGTCGGATCGAGCTGGAGTCGAGGAAGACGAGGTCGCCGTCGGTGACCTGCAAAATAAAATTTCGTTCGGAGTCGATGGTGGTGACTTCGACAGGATTCTTCGATGATCAAGTCAACTCTTCTGACCAATAGAAATGGAATGCTTAGGAAAGAGTTTGGCAGAGTTTAGAGGAGGAGAGGAGAGTTTGGAGAAAATATATATGAATGATCCCTTTTTATAGATGAAGCCTGTAGTAGATTGATGGCGACAGCCATATCGTCCAATAGTAGGTCGCGTGGAATTTGCTATAATAAGAAAGATGTTGCCAGACTGATAGTGACAGCTATATCGTCTGATCGTGGGCTGCATGGAATTTGCTACAAAGAGAGAGGTGTCGTCAAATCGATAGTGGCAGCCATACCATTTAGTTGTGGGCCGTATGGAATTTATTATAGAGAGAGAGGTGTTACCAGATCGATAATGGCAGTCATGCCGTCTGGTGGAAGCATGCATTTAAAGTCCAACTGAGCTGAAGGAGTCCAACTTCAAGAGTAATCTGGAAGGAGGTCGGCTTTTGAAAGAATCCGACTGAAGAAAAAATTTGGAAGAAGTTTGGCTCCTAAAAGAGTCTGATTGTAGAAGTAATCTGAAAGAAGTTCGGCTCCTAGAGGAGTCTAGAAGAAGTTCAGCTATTGGAGGAGTCCGACTGTAGGAGAAATCTAGGAGTTCAGCTCCTGAAGTAATTCAACTGAAAAAAAATTCTGGAAGGAGTTTGGCTCCTGGAAGAATCCGACTGTAGAAAAATTCTGGAAGGAGTTCGGCTCTTATAGAAATCCGACTGAAGGAGAATTGTAGGAGTTCGACTCTTAAAGAAATTTGATTGGAGAAAAAGTCTAGAAGAAGTTCGACTTCTAAAGAAATTCGATTGAAGGAGAATTCTAGAAGAAGTTCGACTCTTGGAGGAGTCCAACTACAGGAGCAATTCGAAAGAAGTTCGACTCCTGGAGGAGTCCGACTGTAGAAAAAATCTGAAAGAAGTTCGGCTCCTGGAAGAATCTAACTGTAGAAGAATTTTGGAAGGAGTTCGACTCCTAGAGAAATTTGACTGAAGAAGAATTTTGGAAGGAGTTCGGCTCATGGAGGAGTCCGACTGAAGAAGAATTCTGAAAGAAGTTTGGCTCCTGCAGGAATTCGACTGAAGAAAAATTTTGGAAGAAATTCAGCTCCTGAAGGAATCCGACTGAAGAAGAAGTTTGAAAGAAGTTTGGCTCCTATAGAAATTTGATTGAAGGAGATATCCGAAAGGAGTCCGGCCCCTAGAGGGATCAGATTGAAGAAGAAATTCAAAAGAAGTTGGGCTCCTATAGAAATTCGATTGAAGAAGATATCCGAAAGAAGTTCGACCCCTGAAGGAGTTCGGCTTTTGAAGGAGTCCGACTGCAGAAAAAATCCGAAAGGAGTTCGGCTCCTAGAGGAATCCGACTGTAGAAGAAGTTCGACTCCTATAGAAATTTGACTGAAGGAGAATTTTGGAAGGAGTTTGGCTCCTGGAGGAGTTCGACTGTAGGAGCAATTTAGAAGGAGTTCGACTCTTGGAGGAGTCTGGAAGGAGTTTGGCTCTTGAAGGAGTCCGACTACAAGAAGAATTCGGAAGGAGTTTGGCTCCTAGAGTAATCCAACTATAGGAGAATTCTGAAAGGAGTTTGGCTCCTGGAAGAATCTGACTGAAGAAGAATTTTGGAAGGAGTTCGGCTCTTATAGAAATTCGACTGAAGAAGAACTCTAGAAGAAGTTCGGCTCCTGGAGAAGTTCGGCAGGAATTTGACCATTGGGAGAGTTCGGCTGGGGCTCAACTGCTGAGGAGTTCGGTTAAGGCTTGACTATCAGATGAGAATTTTTGATCGAAGCTCTTCCATGGTTATCAATTGCATTAGGCTAAGCATCAGACTGAACTTCGATGGGAGCGGGATTTATCCATAATAAATTGCATGTTGCATAGTTCTCAAAGTACTTTGATCTTTTTTTTATCTGTTGGTGCAGAATCTGGTTAACGTCAGATCAAGCTAGAGTTGAGGAAAAAGAGATCGCCGTCGGTGGTTTGTAAAATAAAGCCCATCCGAAGTTGGCGGTGGTGGCTCCGGAAGGATCCTTCGACGATCAAGTCAGCTCTTCTGGCCAACAGAAATGGAGTGCTTAGGCAAGAATTTAGCAGAATTTTGGGAAGAAGAAGAGAGCTTAGAGAAAACGTATCTAAAGGATCATTTTTTATAGATGGAGCTTGTATAGCCGTAACCATCTGATAGTGGGCCGCTCGGAGCCATGTGAAATTTATTACCATAACCATTTGGTAGTGGACAGCTCGGGACCACGTGAAATTTATTACGGAGAGAGGTATTATCCATTCGTTGAGATTTAATAGTCGAAGTTTGGAGGAAGCAGACGTTAGTTGGTGAAGAGTTTTAACATATGTCAATTCTAGAGGAGTTCGGACTTCTAAAGGGAATACGACTAGAGGAGATCATTCGAAAGGAATACTACTGAAAATCCGAAAGTAATCCACTGGAGAAATCTAGATGAAGTTCGACTGATGGAGAAGTCCAGAAGGAGTCCGATTGATGGAGAAGTTTGACTGAAGAAGAAGTCCGAAAGGAGTTTGACTTCTGAAAGAATCCGACTGTTGGAGGAATCCGATCGAAGGAGAAGTTCGAAAGAAGTTCGGCTCCTGGAGGAATCCGACTGAAGGTGAAGTTTGGAAGGAGTTTGGCTGCTGGAGAAATTTGACTGAAAAAAAAATTCGAAAGGAGTTCAGCTCTTGAAGGAATCCGATTGAAAGAGAAGTCTGGAAGGAGTTTGGCTGTTGAAGAAATCCGACTGAAGGTGAAGTCCAGAAGGAGTTCGGCTTCTGGAGAAATTCGACTGAAGGTGAAGTCCGGAAGGAGTTTGACTGTTGGAGAATTTTTGATCGAAGATCTTTCATAATTATCAGTTACATTAGGCTAGGTACCAGACTGGACTTCGATGGGAGCGGGGTGTATCCCCAACAATAGTTACTCCACTCTTGAGTTCGAAATTCGAAGGAAGGAAGTACAAAAAAGATGACTATCAAAGTTCTTTTTCGAGCTCTACACCCATTAAGGTTGAAGCTTGAGGGAGATCTTATCTTTCATGGAGGTTGAGAGAGATCTTATCTTCTTTTGAAGTTGAAGCTTGGGGAAGATCTTATCTTCTTTTGAAATTGAAGCTTGGGGAAGATCTTATCTTCTGCTGAGATTGTAGGAGATCTTATCTCCTATTGAGGTTGAAGCTCAGAAGAGATCTTATCTCCAGCTGAGATTGTAGGAGATCTTATCTTCTATTGAGGTTGAAGTTGAAGCTCAGGGAAGATCTTATCTTCAGTTGAGATTGTAGGAGATCTTATCTCCTGTTGAGATTAAAGCTCGGAAGAGATCTTATCTCCAGCCGAAGTTGTAGGAGATCTTATCTTCTGTTGTAGTTGAAGCTTGGGAGAGATCTTATCTTCAGTCAAGATTATAGAAGATCGTATCTTCTGTTGAGGTTAAAGTTGAAGCTCGGAGATCTTATCTCCATCCGAGATTGTAGGAGATCTTATCTCCTGTTGAGGTTTAAGGAGATTCTATCTTTTGTTGAAGCTCGAAGAAGATCTTATCTCCAGTCGAGGTTGTAGGAGATCTTATCTCCTGTTGAAGTTGAAGCTTGAAGGAGATCTTATCTTTAGCAGATATTGTAAGAGATCTTATCTCCTATTGAGGTTGAAGTTGAATCTCGGGGGAGATCTTATCTCCAGTCTAGGTTGTCGGAGATATTATCTCTTGTTGAAGTATTGGGGTCGTCGGTACGGTCTCTCCCTCCATCTTGTCTAACATCAATGAGGTCTTCGACTTTGCTCACATTAGGATGAGGTTCTCCTTCTGTTCCTAACGAGCTATAGGAACACATTAGGACTGTTATCAGGGCCTCTCGCCTCATCTCGTCTAAAATGAACGAGGCCTTCGAGTTTGCTCACGTTAGGATGAGATTTTCTTCCTATCTTAAATAATCGGAGGTCTTCGACTTGCTTATGTTAGGATGAGGTTCTCCTTCTGTTCCTAACATGATCACTTTTGATTGCTTCTTTCCTATCATCACGTAGTTTTTGCACCAAGAAATAATAATACTGAAATGGAGAAGTTTTATTGAAAAAAAATTGTTGGCAGTACATTATCAGATTTTCTGAATTTCAAGGTCATGGGAGCGTTGTTCCTCCGAGCTCTTTCAGATGATAAGTTTTGAACCGGACGACCTCCTCTATTTTATACGGGCCTTCTTAATTTGGGGCAAGCTTTTCCTGACTTCGAGATTGAGAGATGACGGCTCGCTGAAGTACTAAGTCCCTCAGAGATAGTGTTGATGATGCCAAGAGATAGTCGATCTCCTTGTTGTTCCTTTCTCATTGGTGGTTTTGACTGCGGCAGTATCCTTGGCTGATCTTCTCTTGCTTCAGACCAGCGTTTGAGAAATCGATCCAACCAGCATCTCCTGATGAGCTCCTCGATTTCGTCTTGGAGCTGAATGCATTCTTCAGTATCGTGGTCGTGATCATGATGATATAAATAGTATTTTTTTCGATTATGCTTGTTTGGAGGAGATCGTAATTCTTCTGGTCTTGGTAGCTAATTCTTAATTTCTATCGAAACTTGAGTTTTAGGAGCATTAAGGAAGGCATAGTTGTGAAACTTTTCGAAGGGAGAACTTCTTCGCGTCCTTCTATTGAAACTTCTTAGACGACAAGCTTGAGGAGGAGTTTGGGCTCGTTTGCACTCGGAGGAAGTCCGTAAGCGCAGTCAAGCTTCATTCAGCCCTCCATCAGTTGTAGGTTTATTAGACTCGCCCGCCCGCCGCTCTCCTGTGGCTTCCTCATCCTTCAACTTGAAGGCTTCTTTCGCTCGGGCATATTCTTCAGCCCGAGCTAGTAAATCGATAAAATTTTTGGGGTACTTCTTCTTCAGAGAGAACAGCAAATCATTCTTCTGAAGGCCATCCTTGAGCGCGATCATTGCAATAGACTGATCCAGGTTTCGGACCTTCAATGCAGCAGCATTAAATTGGGTGACATAAATCCGGATAGATTCTCCCTCCTTCTGTTTGATATTCATCAGAAAATTCAAATCTTGATGAGGACATCGGTTGGTAATGAAGTGAGCTACAAACTGATGGCTTATTTGGTCAAAAGAGAAGATTGTACCTAGCTTCAATGCCGAGTACCAGTTTCTTGCTGCTTCCTTTAAGGTAGATGAAAAAGCTCAGTATAAGATGGCGTCTGGTGCACTATGGAGCAGCATCATGATTCGGAAGGCCTTCAAGTGATCGTCTAGATCAGAAGTTTCATCGTAGCTTTCAAATTGGAGAAGCTTGAAGTTCGATGAAATGAACTCTTGCATAATTCAGAAAGAAAAAGGGGGATCGGTGAGGACGTCATCACGGTGAGCTGGGATGATGTGGCGGAGTTTCTCAATCCGTCGGTCCATCTTTCATAGTTTTTGATCAAGAACGTCATCTTGATCATAGGTCTTAGAAGGCTTCTGGCTGTAGATGAAAAATATCTCTTTCAGAGAAGAATCAGGGTTCGAACAAGATTTCTCTACTCTCTATTTTTCCTTTTCAGGGGTGACGGGTATGCTAGCCCAAGCGCTCCTCGTTGGGACTGGTTTCTGACATTCTGATGGTAGATTTTCTGACAAAACTACCATCGGAGGCTGCCACATGGCCTGCACCATTTCGGTGAGGCCCTGAATTCGTTACATCAGTAGGTTAAACTACCTTGGATCTACCACGACCGTCGATGGAGGAGATTGAAGCACCGACGATGGAGTACGAATGGATGTATCTGACTTAGATCTGACGGCAGAAGCGGTAGATCTCTGGATAGTTGCATTCTTTGAAGGCATTTCTTGGGATTGAGGGAGAGGATGGAGATGAACCTTGAAAAAAAAGATCCATAGGGTTGATTGAGCACTCCTTTAAGAATAAAGGTACCTCAGAAATAGAGGGTCCTTCCTTTATCACCAATCCTATTGGTGCAGAATTTGGTTAACGTCGAATCGAGCTGGAGTTGAGGAAGAAGAGGTCGCCGTCGGTGACCTACAAAATAAAGCTTCGTCTGGAGTCGGTGGTGGTGGCTCTGGAAGGATCCTCCAACGATCAAGTCAGCTCTTCTGGTCAAAAGAAATGGAGTGCTCAGACAAAAATTTAGTAGATTTTTGTGAAGGAGAAGAGAGCTTAGAGAAAACATATCTAGAGGATTCTTTTTTATAGACGGAGCCTGTATAGTCGTAACCGTCCGATAGTGGATTGCTCGGAGCCATGTGAAATTTATTACAGAGAGAGGTGTCGTCCATTCATTAAGATTTAATAGTCGAAGTTCGGAGGAAGTAGGCGTTGGTTGGTGAAGAACTTTGACATATATCAATTCTAGAAGAATTCGGACTTTTAAAGGAATACGACTAGAGAAAATCATCTGAGAGGAATACTACTTGAAATATGAAAGTAATCCGCTGAAGAAATTCGGATGGAGTTTGACTGATGGAGAAGTTCAGAAGAAGTCCGACCGGTGGAGAAGTTTAGTTGAAGGAGAAGTCCGAAAGGAGTTCGGCTTTTGGAGGAATCCGACTGCTGGAGAAATCCGACTGAAGGAGAAGTCTAAAAGGAGTTCGGCTTCTGAAAGAATCCAACTGGAGAAGAAGTCCAGAAGGAGTTCGACTGCTGAAGGAATTCGACTGAAAGTAAAGTCCGGAAGAAGTTCGGCTACTGGAGGAATTTGACTGAAGAAGAAATCCGGAAGGAGTTCGGCTCTTGAAGGAATTCGACTGAAGGTGAAGTATGGAGGAGTTTGGCTGCTGGAGGAATTTGACTGAAGGAGAAGTTTGGAAGAAATTCGGTTGTTGGAGGAATCCGACTGAAGGTGAAGTCTGGAAGGAGTTCGGCTACTGGAGAATTTTCGATCGAAGCTTTTCCATGATTATCAGTTATATTAGGTTAGGTATCAGATTGGACTTCGACGGAAGTGGGGTTTATCCCCAACACCATCCATTTGCATGAATCTTAAAGTGGCTATCGTGAAATGCATCAGTCGATGTTGTGAAAGAAAATGAATTATTTTTTCGAGCGAAAGACAATCCAAGCCAATAAACAAACTCAATTGAGGAAGGGATGCCAACCATTAGGATTATGGGATAGCCAACAAAGTTCCGCCCAGGGGGATAATGTTTAGTGTTGCGGAACGCTAGCTATATTTGTTAAGGGAAAGCTCACTCTCAGCCTTCTTCAGAGCTAAACCTATTTGTCGAGATGGCATTTCTAGAGCAAGCCTTTGACATGGTGGGCACAAGCAGAGCGGCATCACCTAAACGTGGATGGCATCAGGAGTATGGTGCATTCCTTCAGTGCTTAGAATTGGCTTCTCGTTTTCTAGGGACTCGCCAACAGATGGAAGGATGGCATCAAGGAATCCGTTTGTTATCAGGATTCTTTCCGCAAAATTAGAATTTCGAGGTTGGGGAGTGATGGTGCTCCATTTAAAGGTGAAGGTCCATCTGCCCGCTGTCCGGTAGTAGAATGTAAGGCATCGAATGAAATAAACAGCTTGTTCCATTGAACTGGTGACGATCCCAACTCGCTCTGGAAATGGATTAAAGGGTTTTTCCATTCGGTGTTTTCGGATCTGTCTTTTTATGATAATATCATATATTTCTTGCAATTTCAGAATAACTTTATCTTCCCACGCACTGCTTGCTGAAAATATATACACAAATTGACGTTATGTAGAGCAGCATGATCACTTGAGGAATATCATTGGCCTACGATTGTCACAAATAAGTACTTATAATAATATAGAAAAAGATTGCAAGAAGAACAAAACTGAGATGAATAAGTTTGCAAGAGAAAATAAATAAATTTTATTAATAAATAAAATTAGCAAAAACTGGACTATAGCTTGTCTTTTTACTCCAAGGACGTCTGACAAAATCTCTCCAACCGTCCATACGCCAAGAATCAGAAGATCACAGGAATCCTTTATATAAAAGTTAGAGACCGCACTTCTTACTCAAAAAAGGATACCATTGGTTGGTGCATCCAAAACCAACATCCTGGTACCCAAAAAAAAAAAAAAAAAAGGAAACTTCCAGACTTGACCCAAGCCAATCCCAAGATATGAATGATACAAAAGTTCAAATGGGATTGGATAAGGTAAGACCCAACACTGGTAAAGTCTTGAAGCAAAAGGCCACCCTAAATATTGACGCAGGAAATAGTTCACAGGAATTACCAAGCCATCTAACTAGTACACACGGCCCATCCGAGTTTATGATAGGACCACCAGGTCCTGCACAACCTAGTATTGATTGAGGTCAGCTTTCATTGATGTTGAATTTAAAAGCAATGTGACACAAAAGTCATGGCGTTCATATTTAAAGATGGACCCACCCAGATCCACCGAAAACCCGCGGCAATTTGTCGATAAGAATGGGAAGGACAAAAGCAACATCAACAATAGAAAGCAATAAAAACAATCAGAAATCAAATCAAATAATAATACTAATAAAAACAATCAGGAATAAACAACTTAGGAATTACTAGATGAGGAATAATGGCATACTTGGTGAAGTTCATAAACATTCAATAGTTGGCAAATAGTTAAATTGATCATGAAAAAATTACAAGACTATCAAATAGAACAAGAATAGAATAAAGAAATAAGAATAAAAATCCAGTCATAAGAACATGGTGATTATGGAACAACTCTGCTCCAGAAGATCATCACATTTAAAATAAATGAATAAATATATAAAGACCAGTTACCATCTTCCCTTCTCCAAGTTCAATCCATCTTCCAGTCAATAAAGAAAATAAAGACGGTAGGAGGATGGAAGCCAGCTAGCGGGCCGATGACCAAGGTTCTGAATACTGGAAAGACTCTGTTATGTGATTTTTTTTTTTTTTTTTTTTTTTTTTGGTTTTTGAAAAAAAAGACTATGATTGCAGGGGTGTACCTAGTGTTTGCACCTTTCTTTTCAATTTCCTTCCATCTCCATGTACATAACTAATTAGTGACTCTAAATATACAAAATGAAACATCCATGTCACATGTTTTGTCCTTTTTCCTTAAAACAAACTTAAATCGTTAGCACCATCCATAAATTCATCGAATCTATCATTATATAATGAGTGAAGAAGAATGCCACCTAAAAAATAATCATGCTTTCTGCTAATCAAATGACCGGACTGCACTCAAAAAATTCCAGGTTTTCACACTTGAAAGCTAGAGAGACTTGTACCGGCTTGGACTTAGATTTATACTTAGCAGGTGGTGGCTGTAACAACGTAGAACCTCACCCAAAAAAATAATGAGTAAACTAAAAAAGTTCCAGGTCTTCACACTTGCAAGCTACCCAGACTTATATTGGCAATATAGTGGGTGATGGCTTTTGTCTCCACAGAACTAGTCATAGATCATCAGGTACAGGTATGTGGTATCCATATCATAAGCTACCATGCATGTGCATTCAATAAAGGTTTAAACCAAGGGTGCAGCTTACCGAAAAGCCTCTATAAAGTGAGGGGAGGAGTCCCACTCCTACTGTACCCAACCAATGCTCATCATGGAGTTCTACTATCGCTCTTCTGTCTCGAAGACCCTTCAAACCTACTTGATGCGCATCATTTTCTTGTTCTTCTTCAACGTAAGCATTTTAGCATCCCAAACGCCCACTCTCACTCCCATCATGAATTCCCTCATCCCTACTGCCAGCTCAGCCGATCGCATCGCTCTCCTCTCCTTCAGGTCTTTGATATCTGATGATCCATCAGGATCCTTGACATCATGGAATGACTCCCTCCGCTTCTGCGCTTGGCGAGGTGTCACATGTGGAAGCAACACCAGAAGGGTCACAGAATTGGACCTCGCATCCCTCGGTCTGGTAGGATCACTATCACCAGCCTTAGGCAACCTCACCTACCTTAGGAGAATACACCTTCCTGAAAACAAATTCCAGGGAGACATCCCACAAGAGCTCGGCCGTTTGCCGCATTTGAGATATCTCAATCTAAGCTCTAATTCTCTCGAAGGGGGGATTCCAGCAAGTTTGTCTCATTGTTCACATCTTCAAACGATCAATTTGGATGACAATAAGCTGCAGGGTGTAATCCCTGGCAATCTCAGCCAATGCTCGAGGCTCCGAGCCCTCAGTTTATCGAAAAATATTCTCCAAGGATATATTCCAATGTCATTTGTGAACCTCTCCTCTCTGACGTACCTGCAGCTGTCCAATAACAGTCTCACAGGAGGCATTCCATATTTCATAGGAAGTATGTCGACCCTTAATTATCTTGATCTGTCGGCCAACAATTTCATAGCGGACATCCCTCCTTCACTAGGGAACCTTTCTACTCTAGCTCACCTTGATCTATCCCAAAATAATCTTGGAGGAGGAATCCCTCCTTCATTAGGGAAACTCTCCTCTCTCACTTTCTTATACCTAGCCTTTAATAGTCTTTCTGGAGCCATCCCTCCTGCACTCTGGAACCTTTCTTCTCTCACTTTATTTGGTGTTGAGAATAACAAGCTCCGTGGGAACTTACCATCATATGTGGGGGATGCTCTTCCCCGGCTTCGACTTTTCAACTTGTATGGCAACCAGTTTCACGGTCCCATTCCAATGTCATTTTCCAACACCTCCAGACTTGAAAGAATCGATCTCTCTCAAAACAAATTTTCAGGAATTATCCCACCGAATCTAGGAAGATTACAAGGTCTTTTAACAGTGATTCTTGCCTTCAATATGCTAGAAGCCAGGGAAGCTATTGGTTGGAGCTTTCTTGATGCTTTAGCAAACTGCAGCAACTTAAGAGGATTGCAGCTGGACGGCAATATGCTTGGCGGCATGCTGCCCAAATCTGTGGCCAATCTCTCCACAACACTGACATGGCTTTCGATGGGACATAACCAAATATATGGAAGCATACCTCCGGAGATTACGAACCTTGCCAACCTGACGCTCCTGGACATGGGTCCAAACCTTCTAACAGGTCATATTCCTGCTACTCTTGGGATGCTACAAAATTTGCATGTGTTAGACTTGAATGGAAACAACTTCTCTGGCAAAATCCCAATGAACCTAGGCAATCTCGCTCAGCTGAACCGACTTTACCTAGGATTTAATGAGCTGAATGGAAGCATACCTACCAGCCTTGGCAACTGTCAGAACTTGGAATACTTGAGCCTTGATTACAATAAACTTACTGGTAGCATCCCTGTGGAAGTCCTTGACATCTCCTCTCTTTCCATATTGCTTGGCCTTTCACACAATTCATTGACGGGACCGCTACCTTCAACAGTCGGTAGCTTGAAAAATCTCGACATTCTTGATGTCTCGGAGAACAAATTATCCGGTGAAATTCCTGATCGTCTCGGTGAATGCCAGGTCATGGAGTACCTTAACATGAGAGGAAACTTCTTCAATGGAACCATTCCTTCGTCCTTGGGCAATTTAAAAGGCCTTCTGCTGCTAGATCTCTCATGCAACAACTTATCCGGGCATATTCCAGAATTCCTAGAGAGCCTTCGTCTGCTACAGAATTTGAACCTCTCTTTCAACAATCTGGAGGGTGAAGTGCCAAAAGGTGGTGTGTTTGGAAACATCAGTGCTATTTCGATCCAGGGAAACAGGAAGCTCTGTGGAGGGAACTCAAAAATGAACTTACCACCATGCCCCATAGAAATGCCTATGAAGCAACACAAGTCTCCTAGACTCAAAATAGCGATCTCTATTGTAGTCTCCGCAATTCTCTGCCTGATCTTGTTCTTCTCTTTATTTGCTGCTCGCTATTGGTCTCGAAAGTCACGAAGAGAAGCCTCGGCCATGATATCAATCAAAGATCAACATATGAAAGTATCATATGCTGATCTGCTGAAGGCAACAGATGAGTTCTCTCATGCAAATTTGATCGGAGTTGGAAGCTTTGGTTCGGTGTACAAGGGGATTATGGATTATGATGACCATAAAGTTGTTGCGGTGAAGGTACTCAACCTCCAACAACATGGAGCCTCCAGGAGCTTCTTTGCTGAGTGTGAAGCCTTGAGAAATATTCGACATCGTAATCTTGTGAAGATTCTAACTTCATGCTCCAGCATGGACTACAAAGGCAATGATTTCAGAGCTTTAGTATTTGAGTTCTTCCCTAATGGAAGTCTAGAAAAGTGGCTACATCCAGAGTCTAGCGAGCAAAGTAACTCGAGAAGGTTAAGCCTAACCGAGAGGTTGAACATAGCTATTGATGTAGCTTCTGCAGTAGAATATCTTCATTATCATGGCCCAAAACCTATAGTTCACTGCGATCTTAAGCCAAGCAATGTGCTGCTCGGTGATGACATAACGGCACGTGTGAGTGACTTTGGATTAGCAAGGTTCCTAAACAGGACCATCAGTAATTCATTTCTCAATTCAGTAAGCTCCATGGGATTGAAAGGATCCATTGGATACGTTGCTCCAGGTGCGTGTTTTATTTGCTAATTTCTCTCTGTCAAATTATTTTGACTGTAGCCCATTAAGTAATTGATGATCATCTATAAGCTTGGGATAGGTACTGCATGTTGACATTGTCTTGTTGATTTTCATGTTAATAGTAATTAGCAAACTGTCAAGCATGCTTACAGAAATTACAGGCCAAATGCTTGTAGTTCTTGTTATTACTAATTCGCAGTCTGGGAAAGACTTTATACAACCATTAGAAAATTCGGCATATGAATTGATGTTCAGCTTGAATAAGATCCAACTATTTATAAACTTCCTTTTGAACATTATCAGTATATTCAGAAAATTTCTACTCAAATGACCATGATCATATCGTAACGCTTCATTTACACGAATTATCTGTCAACTGTTGAACTACACATACTGCTTTTGTCAATTCTTTATATATCGCAACCATCTCTATATCTGCATTCACTAAGCTTCGCATGGCAGAGTATGGATTGGCCAACAAAGTCTCCACTAACGGGGATGTCTACAGCTTTGGAATACTCCTGCTGGAGTTATTTACTGGAAAAAGACCTACTGATGATCACTTTAGAGAAGGATTCAGCCTTCATAAATTTGTTCAAATGGCATTCCCACATAAAATCCTAGACATCATAGATCCATGCATGGTCTTACAGGAGGAAGATGGAGAAGCCAGTGACCACACTCAAAACTTGAGTGACATAAGAGGAAAAGCTGAAAAGTGCATAGCTTCAGTGCTTAACGTTGGCCTTTTGTGTTCGAACGAATCGCCAATTGAGCGAATGCAGATGATGGATGTTGCTAGGGAGTTGCATGCAATTAGAGATGCATTATGCTTGGATATCATACGATGACAGTGAAAGAGACTGGCAGTGAGATTGTGTTATGATTATTGCTCACTAGTAATATTAGGCCATTGATATCAACCATATCACACAACAGACCTTCGTCTTTTGAGTTAAGCTAAGCTTAATGGACTACAGTTTCCAGCCATGAATAAAAAGATCAAATACAATTTGTGGGAATTAATGAAAATGTCTTCAGATCATTTCTGATTATTTCTGTTGTGTTCAAATATTGTAGTTGAGAATGAAATCTATATGTATATTTGCGAGTCGTAACTTGTTCTGGTTAGCTTTAAAAGAAAATTCAGAGGCATATATAAGGTTAGAATGAAGATTTTTCGGCACTAAACAGATGAAAATATTACAGCAAAATAAAAGACTAGCTAAAAGTTTATCAATTAGAGTCCTTAGCCCAACTGAAGTATTGCAGACCTTCCCAAGATATCGAATGTAGAACCAAACGTGCATCCATGTAGGTATTCGCACAAGTACCTTTTAGAAGCAACATGAGTTCTAAGCTAGGTCAATTCTGATACCATTTGTAATACCTATAACCTCATCCTTAAAGGACTAGCTTGAAGGTCTTTGATTAGAGTACTTGATCTTACCAAGATCTCCTATATGCATACCCAGTATGGGACCAAACACAAAGCTGCATGGCTCTTCATAGTAACTATCTTATCCACCTTGTGCAAGTTCTCCCTATGACCTATATACCAAACGTAAAGCCATGTGAAGGCTTCTCCTTGATTTCAATAAAGTGTGAAAGCTTCAGATAATCGATGATATAAAATAAAGAAAATGACGATTCCTCCAACTAAGTTATAATGAAAATGAGCCTTTTTTGCATCCAAAAGAATGTAATCCGCTGTCAAAAGAATCGTTTGCAAAGAAAAAGCAGTCAGGGGATCCGAGGAGGGGAAAATTTGGGGTTCCAGGAGGAGTGGAGGCAATGTAGACGCAAAATAGAAGTTGATTTGCACCGTTCCATGGTGACGTTTTCCAACCACGGACGGCCCCTAGGATTGGAGACTGTAGGGGACCTCAATCCCTGTGTGGTATATCACTACTAAATAACAACATCTTGGAGTCATTTTGCTGACCCAAAATGCTTTAATCACCGAGAAATCTAACCTACCAAAAAAAACCTGTGGTATATCACTACTAAATAACAACATCTTGGAGTCATTTTGCTGACCCAAAATGCTTTAATCACTAAGAAATCTAACCTACCAAAAAAAAAAAAAAGGGAAATCTAATGTAAAAAGTCATTTGATCAGCTGATTTGTTGCAATCTTAGTGGCCACTGCTCGTTTAAGTTGACCTTGTGAAGCATGCCACACGATAAAACAAAGCCATGATTATAAACCATCCAAGTAATTTTTTTGAGTGAGTTTTTTAAATTGCAGAAACACCACTGCACTGTTATTTCTTAACAGATTTCCTTGGATTCGAGACCAACAAAAGTTTTGGCGGCCAAAATTGAACGAATTTCCAGCCTGAATGGATAAATGCATTCATTCACCAAAATTATAGTTGGTAAAATGGTGCTAGATCGGTGCCCTTCCTTGGCTTCTGGCTGCTCTAAAAAAAAGGGATCGAGTTTGGTTGGAGGCTGGTGTACCAAGCTCAAGCAGCATCCCAAAGAGTGGTAGGGAAAAACTTGCACAGCAATGCGTCTGAGACCCTTGTAGCATTATGAGGGCCTCGAAGCTCTTGTGATGGTTATAAGGGTTAGTGATGCCGTCGTGGACCCCATGGGTGGTGCTTTGAATCAACGAGGGATCAACACCCTCATGATTTGCTCTATGAAGGAAGGGCGAGTAGTAAATAGAGGCGCTCCACTCGAAGCTAGCTGGTGTTGATGGTGGATCTTAAGGTAGTGGTCCATCTCCTAGATTTTTCGATCCAGCTCATCCTACTAGCTGGACTTCCTCTGGAGCTAACGATTTGCAAGTTCACTTGTAAACAAACCCTATGAAAAAGAAGAAGGTGAAAGAGAAGGAGTGGAATCGTACTCCTTGCCTCAATCGCCATCCTTAAGACAAGGATGGAGATGGAGTGAACCTCACTTGGGGCTCCGATGGGTGGATTGAAAGACTTAGGGACTCATTCTAGACTGGTAGGGCAAGATTGGTTACTCTACCTCAAGCTTCTTGAGGGAGGAGAGAGATTCAGATGATCACTCAATGCCAGAGCAGGTTGGCGGGTTGATAGCTGCAGATCGTGCACCATGGTGGTCAGCACTTGGACTTGTAGCAGAAGCTACTGAAATTGCTCGAAGGTAACGACTGAGGTGATCGATGCCTTCAAGACACTAAGATCCCAATGATCCCAATTAGGATCAATAGGCTCCACTAGTATCTCTAGAAGGGTGGTTGAAGATGTTGCCACACCCTTCTTGTTCTTCATACTCAGGGAAAGGGGAGAACTCAAGAGTCTCAAATGCGGGTTAGGCTCTTCCTTTAGCACTAATCTATTATCGCTGGAAAGTCAAACTAGCTCAAGTTGATGACCTAGAGCTAACATTAGGAGGAGAAATGGAGATCGTAGGATGGTTGGTCGAGATCTCTGAGTTGGAATTCATCCTCGGGTCCACAATCGATTCTCCACACCGAGTCCTGCAAAATCACCATAGATAGAAAAGTTCTCACACTAGAAAGGTTCTCCGATGGTGGACTCTTCGATACCTAAGCAAATTTTTTATGGAAGCAAATAGAAAAGGTTTGAGCTCGCTCTTAGAGAGAATTTGGTAGTAAGATGGAGTATGAAGTGGAGTGGTGCTCGGATTGAGAAGGAGAGATGGAAAGTGGAGATTTGGTGGGGGCCATGTGAGAGGTGATACTCTCTGGCGGGATCAAAGTTACTCAGAGCTTTATCAATGAAGGAGAGAGAGAGAGAGAGATAGAGAGAGATTACAATTCATATGGAATCATCAGAAGAGGGCATGCGAAGTAAATCTTTTTCTCCTCCTTACCTAAAGGGTCATGGAGAGTTAGAATTTACAGACAAAGGTGGGTGCCTACTGTTTGAGAGAATGTGTGCCATTTATTTCTCTCCTAAGGCCGTGGATGCATGTGGAGATTGTTAGGGAATAACGACTTTGGACATTTTGGAGGTTCTTAAGGGTCCGGATCTCGCTGAGTGGAGGAGTGGAGCAAGGAGCGGCTGGCTGTTTGTTGTCTTGTTGGTGGAAGATTCTAGAACTCCTTCAGTCGTAAGAGTCCAGGTGATAGTGGTTTAAAGATGGATCTAATTCCCTTTGGTGAGGACACATGTTGGGTCGCAATTGGATCGCCAGCACTATAGTGGATGGGCCATCTCTGCATGTATCAGATTAATTAGATAGAGCATCATCAATAATAGTTAGATGATCGAGTTTTATAAATTGTACAAGATTTGATATTTGTTAATATAGAATATTTATTATAAATTGATATCAATAGTGTTGATGGGATGTGAGATTATAATGAATTTTAAGATTTTATATATTCTTTAAGGTCTTATCTGAGGGAGTGTGTGAAGCGAGCATTAGAATGCAAGAGCGGGCACCGTTACAAGAATATTTGAATTGATTTAATACATGGATTATTAGCTAGCTAGCAATTGTTAAAGTCACGATCAATGTTCATATGTGATAATTACTATTCATTCAAATTGTCAGTCCTAGTTGGGTTGATGTTTTGCATTTGATAATCTAACAAAGCAAACTCTATCCGTAGCAAAAGCAAAACATAAAAATTATCTGGGCCTGAAAAACAAATCAGCTTAGCCTTCTTCAAACACAACCCACCACCACCTGCATGCACTTGGCTTGTAATAATGCAAATATTCTCAAATTTGGTCAATGGCCAGAACCCCCACGTCAAGGGTCACGACTCGGATATATTTTTCAATATACCTACGGACTCTAGGATTTTCATACCACGACCATTAGCTAGGTATTGCTGGTCCATCACTGCAAGTGGTCAACACATTTGGACCCACATTCCAGTCGGTCATAGAAGGCGCTGTGTTGTAGGCTCTAGCTTTCGTCAAGGAACGCGGTTTTGGTTATTGCAAGTCGATAATGGTGGGCAGTCAAGGTTCGACTCTGTCACGCATTCCAACTGCTGTGGCCCAGTTTTGTGATCAAAAGCTTCTAAATTGTGTCTGATTGCTCGATGCTTGACGTCAACCGCCAAGTGGTCCTTGCCACCAAAATATGCATTGATATGGCCTAGTTGAGATCCCGCACGTCCCACATTCCTTTTTTTTTTTTTCCGAGTAGAAAGAGGACTACTTTGCATGCTAATTCCTGCATTCATCTGGCTACGTGATTCAGCACAAAAGGATGTCATTTTATTAGAAAAAATTACTATCACAAAATAATAATAACATAAATTTTTTTTCTTTTTTATATAATTAATTAGGAAGGGGTCAGAGCCGACAATCGGGCACCGATCGGGCAAGAAGAGGGAGGCGGAGAGGTGGCGGAACCGATAGACGAGCCAATCGAAAAAGAAGGAGGATAGGAAGGTGGCGGGGCCGATGGCCGGACTAGTCGGGGAAGAAGTGGCAAGCAGCGAGGTGGCGGAGCCGGCGGTCGGGCTAGTCGGGAAAGAAGGAAAAGAGGAGGGGGAGGTAGCAGAGCCAGCGGCCGGGCCGATCGAGGAAGAAGGGGCAAGCGGAGAGGTGGCGGAGCCAGGCCTCCACGGTAGAAGGAGGAGGCAGGGGTGGAGCCGGCATCGGTCGGGGAAGAAAGTGATGGTAGGGGAGGAGTCGGCATCGACCGTGGAAGAAAATCGAGGGGAGGGCTTCATCGATGGCGGAGTGGAGGGAGAGAGAGAGAGCTAGGAGAAGGAGGAAAATGAAATGGGGATGGGATTTGGAAAAAAAAACTATCTATGACGGCAATTTTCGAACAGCTGTCATAAATCTACAGCAGCAGTTACTGAAAATCGCTACCATAGGTCTATGGCAATGGTTATAAAACCACTGTCATAAATTTATAGCAGTAATTTTTAGTAACTACTGCCATAGATTTGAAATATTTTTTTTTAATTTTTACTCTAAATATTATATAATTCTAAAATTTAATATCCATCTTAATCGTTAATTATTTAAATAACTATCGTTAGAGTGTCTTCATAAAAGATCATCTCGATCTGATAGTCCTAGCTTCATCAATCAATAAAATTTAATTTCGACGATCATAAATGATGGTGCAATGATTTGATATATGGAGACCATCGATGGATTTGAAAATCTGCAATGATGATCTCGATGATGTTTATAGCACACTATCAAAGTTTTACTTCAATCGAATATCGTTATCATGATTAATTTAGTACGAGATGATTTCGATCGTTAAATGAGAAATGAGTGATCAAAGGATTATATGTCAAATACAATTTATGGGAATTAATGAAAATGTCTTTAGATCATTTCTGATTATTTCTGTTGTGTCAAATGGAGAAATATTGTAGTTGAGAATGAAATCTATATGTATATTTGCGAGTCGTAACTTGTTCTGGTTAGCTTTAAAAGAAAATTCAGAGGCATGTATAAGGTTAGAATGAAGATTTTTCGGCACTCAACAGATGAAAATATTACAGCAAAATAAAAGACTAGCTAAAAGTTTATCAATTAGAGTCCTTAGCCCAACTGAAGTATTGCAGACCTTCCCAAGATATCGAATGTAGAACCAAACGTGCATCCATGTAGGTATTCGCACAAGTACCTTTTAGAAGCAACATGAGTTCTAAGCTAGGTCAATTCTGATACCATTTGTAATACCTATAACCTCATCCTTAAAGGACTAGCTTGAAGGTCATTGATTAGAGTACTTGATCTTACCAAGATCTCCTATATACATACCCAGTATGGGACCAAACACAAAGCTGCATGGCTCTTCATAGTAACTCTCTTATCCACCTTGTGCAAGTTCTCCCTATGACCTATATACCAAACGTAAAGCCATGTGAAGGCTTCTCCTTGATTTCAATAAAGTGTAAAAGCTTCAGATAATCGATGATATAAAATAAAGAAAATGACGATTCCTCCAACTAAGTTATAATGAAAATGAACCTTTTTTGCATCCAAAAGAATGTAATCCGCTGTCAAAAGAATCGTTTGCAAAGAAAAAGCAGTCAGGGGATCCGAGGAGGGGAAAATTTGGGGTTCCAGGAGGAGTGGAGGCAATGTAGACGCAAAATAGAAGTTGATTTGCACCGTTCCATGGTGGTCGTTTTCCACCCACGGACGGCCCCTAGGATTGGAGACTGTAGAGGACCTCAATCCCTGTGTGGTATATCACTACTAAATAACAACATCTTGGAGTCATTTTGCTGACCCAAAATGCTTTAATCACTGAGAAATCTAACCTACCAAAAAAAACCTGTGGTATATCACTACTAAATAACGACATCTTGTAGTCATTTTGCTGACCCAAAATGCTTTAATCACTAAGAAATCTAACCTACCAAAAAAAAAAAAAAGGGAAATCTAATGTAAAAAGTCATTTGATCAGCTGATTTGTTGCAATCTTAGTGGCCACTGCTCGTTTAAGTTGACCTTGTGAAGCATGCCACACGATAAAAGAAAGCCATGATTATAAACTATTGACGCAGAATCTGATCGTCGTCGGAATCCGCTGGAGTGGAGGCCGATGAGATCGCCACCGGGGACCTGCAAAATAAAGTTCCGTCCGGAGCCGGAGGGGGGGTGGCGTCGGTAGGACCCTCCGACGATCAAGTCAGCTTCGGTCAACAGGAATGGAGTGCTCGGTAGAGTTTTCAGGAAGAGAAAAGGGTTTTCAGAACCTGGCGTAAGTGTATCCGGAGGGTCCTTTTTATAGAGAAAGCTTGTTGTAACCGCCTTGATTAATGATTGTCGTAACTGTCCTGATCAATGCTGATCGTTATGGACTTGATAAATGTCGATCGTTATGGACTCGATAAATGCCGATCGTTAATATCGTGTAACCGTTGCGGGATCACCTGCAGGAATTCATCATAAGAAGCTCGGCTTGCATGAAAGTTTGACTATTGAGAAGTTTGACCGCTGGAGGAGTCCTCAAGGAGTCCGAATTCTGTAGAAGCTCGGTCGCTGGAGGGTTCCGCAAGAAGTCCGACTTTCTTAGAAGCTCGGTCGCTGGAGGGTTCTGCAAGGAGTTCGATTTCCTTAGAAGCTCGGCCAGGGAGGAAGCTTTGGAGGGAGTTTGGCTCCTGCAGGCGCCTGGCTATAACGATGTGGAGAGAGTTCAGCTTTTGTGGGAGTCTGACTGAAGCTCGACGATTGGGCAATTAGAAGGAGTTCGGCCGCTAAGTGGTTCGGCTAAGGCTCGTTCGCTGAGAAGTTCGACCGCTGGGAGTCTGAAGTTCGGTCGCTGGAGAGTTCGGTCTGTTGAAGGACTTCGGCTGAGGCCCAACCGCTGAGGAGTTCGATCGGATGTAGGAGTTCAGCTAAGACGCATCCACTGAGGCTCTTCCGTGGCTACTGGCCGCATCAGGTTGGGCACCGAACTTGATTTTGACAGGAGTGGGGTTTATCCCCAATACTAGCCCCCCCACTTTCGAGTTCGAAACTCGAAGGAAGGGAGTACAGAGAAGGCGACTGCCGAAGTTTTCTTTCGGACTTCGTGCTAGTCCAGGTCGAATCTCGGGAGAGATCTCATCTCCAATCGAGGTCAATGCGGACGTTCGCATCAGGATGAGATTCTCCTCCTGTTCCTAACTTCGATTTTGCTTGCATTAGGATGAGGTTCTCCTCCTGTTCCTAACGGACTGTGGGGGCACATGCGAACCATCGTCCGAGCCTCTCCCCCCATCTCGTTCTTTGTGAACGAGGCCTTAGACTTTGCTCGCATTAGGACGAGATCCTCCTATTCCTAACGGGCTGTGGGGGCACATGCGAACCATCGTCTGAGCCTCTCCCTCTATCTCGTCCTTTGTGAACGAGGCCTTCGACTTTGCTTGCATTAGGACGAGGTTCTCCTCCTATTCCTAATGGACTGTGGGGGCACATGCGAATCATCGTCCGAGCCTCTCCCTCCGTCTCGTCCTTTGTGAACGAGGTCTTTGACTTTGCTCGTATTAGGACGAGGTCCTTCTCCTGTTCCTAACAGACTATGGGGGCACATGCGAACCATCATCCACGCCTCTCCCCCCATCTCGTCCTTTGTGAACGAGGCCTTCGACTTTGCTCGTGTTAGGACGAGGTCCTCCTCCTATTCCTAACGGGCTATGGAGGCACATGTGAACCATCGTCCGAGCCTCTCCTCCCATCTCGTCCTTTGTGAACGAGGCCTTCGACTTTGCTCGCGTTAGGATGAGGTCCTCCTCCTATTCCTAACGGGCTGTGGGGGCACATGCGAACCATCGTCCGAGCCCCTCCCCCCGTCTCGTCCTTTGTGAACGAGGCCTTCGACTTTGGTAAGGCCTTATTTCCCGCGGCCGATGTTGACCCGGAGGAGATCTTGTCTCCTGCAGCCGAGGTTTAGAGGTCTTTGACCTGCCACGTTAGGACGAGGTTCTCCTCCTGTTCCTAACGGGCTACTTTTATTCATTTGTTTCTTGTCATCCCGTAATCCTTGTGCCAAAAATAAAAAATGTAGAGCAAAGAAATTTTTAAAGAAAGTTTACTGGTAATACATCATCAGATTTTCTAAGTTCCACGGTCGGGGAAGCACTATCCCTCCGAGTTCCTTTAGGCGATAAATTTAGGGTTGGATAACTTCCGTCACCTCATACGCACCTTCCCAGTTTGGGGCGAGCTTCCCTTGACTCTGAGGTTGAGTGACAGCGGCTCATCAGAGCACTAAGTCTCCCACTCTGAACGTCTTACTTTTAACCCTGGAGTTGTAGTATCGAGCCACCTTCTGTTTATAGGCTGCCATCCGGATGCGGACTTCCTCCCTCTTTTCTTTCAGAAGATCGAGGTTGACTCTGAGGTCCTGGGAGTTGTGCTGCTCATTGAAGCCCATGACTCGTGCAGAAGGAAGCTTAAGCTCGATCGGGATAACTGCCTCAGTACCGAAGGCCAAAGCGAAGGGTGTTTCTTCAGTTGGCACCCTCTAAGTAGTTCGATATGCCCAAAGGACATGGTAGAGTTCGTCCACCCATGCCCCTTTTGTCCTATCGAGTCTTGCTTTGATTTCTTGCAGTAAGGTCTGATTGGTTATCTCAGCTTTTCCATTGGCCTGCGGGTGAGCCACCGAGGTGAAGCGGTGGAAGATGTTCAGTCCTTCGTAGAACTTGGCGAACCTCACCCCGGCGAACTGTCGTCCATTATTGGTTATGAGGGTTCGGGGCAGGCCGAACCGGCAAACTAGTGACTTCCAGACAAAGTCCTGCACCTTAGCCTCGATAATTTTTGTGAGTGGTTCGGCTTCGACCCACTTGGTGAAGTAGTCGATCGCGATCAGGAGAAACTTCCGCTGCCCAGACGTCGTTGGAAAGGGACCGAGTATATCCATTCCCCACTGCGCAAACGGTCAGGATGAACTAAGCAGAGTGAGTTCGGATGCCGGTTGCCTCTGCACACTTGCGTTCTTCTGACAGCGGTCGCACCTCTTTACATATTTCATGAAATTGCGAAATAAAGTCGGCCAGTAGTACCCCTGTCGGAGTAATTTTTGCAACAGGGATCTGGCTCCTATGTGACTTCCATAGAATTTTTCGTGGACATCCCATAGAGCGAGGTCGGCTTCTGAAGGTCGGAGACATCTCAGCAATGAGAGGGAGTACGACCTCTTATACAATCTGACTTCGTATAAAACGTAGCTGGAGGCCTGATTCCTGAGCTTCCGAGCTTCTTTTCAATCGCGGGGAAGGACCCCCTCTTGAAGGTAGGCGATCAACGAATCGATCCAGCTGGGCTCGAATTTCGTCTGCAGGATGGCCTAAGATTCCTCCGTGGTCGGGTACTTCAAAATTTCCAAAAATACTTCTTTGGGCAGTTCGGCAGGTGTTGAAGCGGCCAACTTGGAAAGAAGATCGGCTCTTGCATTTTCTGTCCTCGGGATGTACTGAATGCCAAAACTGTCGAAGGTCGGGATCAAATTCTTCACTTTTTCGAGGTACCTCATCATGCTTTCCTCCCGTGCCTCATAGCCGCCGTCGACTTGACCAACCATCAGCTAGGAATCGCTGTAGACTTGAAGCCGATCTATTTTTAATTCCCTTGCTATCTTTAATCCGACGATCAGCACTTCATACTCGGCCTCATTATTGGTCGTGGGGAACTCGAGATGCAGCGCATACTCTGCGACAACTTCTTTGGGGCTAACCAAAACCAGCCCCGCACCAGCTCCGGTAGAGTTGGACGAACCATCTACATGCAGAACTTAGGAATCTTCAGGGAGGTCAATGCTCTCTTCGGGGAGGATCGACCGCGACAACTCGGCTTCATCGAAGTTCGGCCTCGCTCTGGTGCTGGTACCGCTCGATTCAAGCTCGGCTTCAATCGGAATGGTGCATTCTAGCACAAAATCCATCAGTATCTGGGCTTTGATCAACAGCCTGGGCTGGTAGTTGATGTCGAACTCTGTGAGCTCGATTGCCCATTTTGCGATTCTTTCGGAAGCATCTGCTCCGTGGAGAATTGCTTTTATCGGTTGGTCCGTGAGGACCGTTATGGTGTGCTCCTGAAAGTAAGGTCGGAGCCTCCTGACAGCAATTATGAGATAGTAAGCCAATTTTTCTAACCTAGAGTATCTGATCTCCGCGTCCCTTAGGACTCGGCTCACGTAGTAGATCGGTCGTTGCGTCTTTGCTTCTTCCCTGATGAGGATTGCCGCTAGGGCCACTGAGGAGACAGCTAGATATAGGAATAATTCTTTCCCAGGTTCAGATTTTGCCAGCAGCGGGGGCATGCCGAGGTAGTTTTTGAGCTCCTCGAATGCTTGTTGGCACTCCGCCGTCCAGCAGAAGTCCTTCGATCACCTGAGAACCTTGAAGAAGGGCATGCATCGTTCAACCGACCTTGAGACGAAGCGATTTAGAGACGCCACCTTTCCGACCAAGTGCTGAACTTTTTTGATCGTCTTTGGAGTGGTCATTTCTCGAATGGCTCGGATTTTCTGGGGGTTTGCCTCAATTCCACATCTCGACACCATGAATCCAAGAAATTTTTCGGAGGTTACACCAAAGGCGCATTTGGTTGGGTTCAGCTTCATCTTGTGCTTCCTGAGTGCGCCGAAGGTTTCTTTAAGATCGGTCAAGTGGTCTGCTGAAGCTCAACTTTTGACGAGCATGTCATCTACGTACACCTCCATATTACGGCAGATCTGCTCCTTGAAGATTTTATTGACCAAACGCTGGTATGTTGCCCCTGCATTCTTGAGTCCAAAAGGCATGACCTTGTAGCAATAAAGACCTCGGTTAGTAATGAAGGCGGTCTTTTCTTCGTCTTCAGGTACCATGCGTATCTGGTTGTAACCAGAAAAGGCATCCATAAAGGTGAGGAGCTCATGGCCCGAGGTTGCGTCCACCAGCTGGTCGATCCTGGGCAGGGGATAGCTGTCCTTCTGGCAAGCTTTGTTCAGCTTTTTGAAGTCGATGCACATCCTCCACTTGTTATTTGCTTTTTTGACAAGAACCACGTTCGAAACCTAGGTCGGATAGTTAACCTCCCGGATGAGTCCAACTTTGAGGAGTTTATCTACTTCTTCGGCGATCGCTTTCTGCCTCTCCGGGGCATGTTGGTGCAACTTTTCTCTTATCGATCGATATTTTGGATCGACGGTTAGCCGATGTTTCATGACCTCGGTGTCAATCTCCGGCATATCCGTTGGGGTCCAAGCGAAGACGTTCGCGTTTCTTCTGAGAAAAGCGATGAGCTGCTCTTGAACCTCGGCCGCCAAGTTAGAACCTATCTGCACCACATGCTCCAAGTTTTCATCATTCAAGGGCACAGAAAGGAGGTCTTCCACAGGCTCGCCCCGCTCCTCCGTGAGGTCATCGTGGACGTCCAGTCCGTCAACAAGAAGAGGGTCGGGCTGGTCTCCCTTATGCAGGGCAATCGAATAGCAATACCTTGCTAGAGCCTGGTCTCCTCTGACTTCTCCAATCCCGTGACTCATCGAAAACTTCATCTTCAAATAATAGATGGACACTATCATCCGGAGTGCATTTAGACCAGGTCGGCCAAGAATCGCGTTATATGCGGACGGAGTCCTTACGACTAGGAAGTTGACCCGAGCTTTGGCCAGCTTCAGGCGCTGCCCTGCTGCTACAGTCAATGTTATTATACCTTCGACTGGTGTGGTGTTGCCGGCAAATCCTACAAATGGAGAATTCATCGGCTCCAATTGGTCATCGAGTAGGGACATTTTTGAGAAGGCATCGTAAAACAACACATCAGCTGAGCTTCCATTATCTATCAGAATGTGGCGTACATTGTAGTCAGCAATATTCAAGAAAACTACAACCGCATCATTATGTGAAAATTGGATTCTCTGACCGTCTTCCTTGGTGAAGGCTATAGGCTCTATGATCCTCTGCCTCTTCACCGATCCTTCGGATCTGCTGGTCTCCCCTTGCTGAGGTCCCCCTAAAATAGTATTGATGATGCCAAGGGGCGGTTGGTCTTCTTACTAGTTTTCTCCACTTGGCGGTAGCGCTCTCGACCGATCTTCCCTCTCCTCAGGTCATCTTCGAAGAAATCGGCTTAGTCTGTCTCACCTAACGAGCTCTTCGATCTCGTCCTAGAGTTGAATGCACTCCTCAGTGTCATGACCGTGGTCGCGATGGTAAAGGCAGAACTTGTTGGAATTGTGCTTGCTAGGATGGGAACGCATTCTCTCTGGTCTTGGAAGTCGTTCCCAGATCTCCATCAGAACTTGAGTCTTCGGGATGTTAAGGGGGGCGTAGTTGTTAAATCATCATCGTCGAAGAGAACTTCGACGTTGAGGAGAACCTCGGCGTGTCCTTCCATCAGGGCTTCCCCGCTTTCGAGCTTGAGGAGGAGTCCGGGTTCGCCCATGACCAGGGGGAGTTCGGGAATGCGGTCGAGCTTCAGTCCATTTTCTTTCTTCGATGGATCTGCCAAGCCCATCGATTCGTCGTTTGCCACCGACTTCGTCGTCCTTAGCCTCGAAGGCCTCCTCTGCCCGGGTATAACTTTCGGCTCGAGCTAGCATGTCGGCAAAGTTTCTGGGATACTTTATTTTTAGAAAAAATAATAGGTCGTTCTTCTGAAGGCCGCCTTTGAGAGCGGCCATTGTGACTGACTGGTCCAGATCCTGGACCTCTAGTGCAACAGTATTAAATTGGGTAATGTAAGCCTGGATGGATTCCCCCTCTTTCTGCCTGATGGCCAATAAGAACTTCGAACCTCGGTGCAGACGACAGCTACTAACAAAGTGGGCCACGAACTGTTGACTCATCTGATCAAACGATAAGATGGTGTTTGGCTTGAATGCCGAATACCAGTTCCTAGCGGCCCCTTTAAGGGTAGAGGGAAAAGCCCGGCATAAAATAGCATCTGGCGCGCCATGGAGCAACATCATTATCCGGAAGGCTTTCAGATGGTCGATCGGATTGGTGGTCCCATCGTAGCTCTCGAACTGTGGGAGCTTGATGTTCGGTGGGATAGGTTCTTGCATGATTTTCTACGAAAAAAGAGGGTCAGTGCAGATGTCATTACCACATGAAGAGAGAGTGTGACGGAGTTCTTCGATTCGTCGGCTCATTTCTAAGAGCCTTCGATTAAGGAGATCCTCACGGTCTCTGATCTCCAAGGTCTTCCTACTGAATGAGTGCAAAGCTTCACCCTGGGATGAGCTGCGGTTCGAACAAGGGCTCTCCTTCCGTTGTCTTCCTCTTCCGGGGATTGGAGGTCGGGTAGCTCATGTCGATTGCCTCTGGACTGGACCACACGGCTCTAGAGAATCCTGCACTTATTGAACTGGTACGGCAGCCTGCTGGTGCATGGCCTGCACCATCTGAACTGCCTCAGTGAGGCCACGAACCTGCTGAACGAGCAGGTTGAACTGCTCAGCATCTACCGTGGCTACAGACTGAGCCTAGACCGCAGGGGCTGGAGCAGTAGCGGACGGACCCGAACAGGATCGGACTATGGAAGCTGTCGATCGTCGGGCTACAGAGTGAGCCTAGGTCATCGGGGCTGGAGCGGGAGCGGACGAACTTGAACGGGATCGAGCTGCGGAGGCCGTCGATCGTCAGGTGGAGGCTCTCCTAGGAGGCATCTTTTTTTTTTGGAAAGAAATTCGAATAAGGAGGAGGAAAGATTTCTTCGAGCACTCCTTTAAGAACAAAGAAACTTTGGCTTCCTTTAAGAGAGAAATCTTTGTCGGTAGCCCTTTCTCTAGCGCCAATCTATTGACGCAGAATCTGATCGTCGTCGGAATCCGCTGAAGTGGAGGCCGATGAGGTCGCCGTCGGGGATCTGCAAAATAAAATCCCATCCGGAGCCGGTGGGGGGTGGCTTCGGTAGGACCCTCCGATGATCAAGTCAGCTTCGATCAACAGAAATGGAGTGCTCGGTAGAATTTTTAGGAAGAGAAAAAGGGTTTTCAGAATCTGGCGTAAGTGTATCTAGAGGATCCTTTTTATAGAGGAAGCTTATTGTAACCGCCTTGATTAATAATTGTCATAACTGTTCTGATCAATGCCGATCGTTATGGACTCGATAAATGCCGATTGTTAAGGACTCGATAAATGCCGATCGTTAATATCGTGTAATCGTAGCGGGATTACCTGCAGAAATTCATCATAAGAAGCTCGACTTGCATGAAAGTTCGGCCATTGAGAAGTTCGACCGCTGGAGGAGTCCACAAGGAGTCTGAATTTCATAGAAGCTCGATCGCTGGAGGGTTTCGCAAGAAGTCTGGCTTCCTTAGAAGCTCGTTCGCTGGAGGGTTCCGCAAGAAGCTTGGTTTTCTTAGAAGCTCGGCCAGGGAGGAAGCTTTGGGGGGAGTTTGGCTCCCGCAGGCGCCTGGCTGTAACGACGTAGAGAGAGTTTAGCTTTTGCGGGAGTCTGACTGAAGCTCGACGATTGGGCAATCATAAGAAGTTTGGCCGCTAAGTGGTTCGGCTAAGGCTCGTCCGCTGAGAAGTTCGGTCGCTGGGAGTCCAAAGTTCGACCGCTGGAGAGTTCAGTCGGTTGAAGGACTTCAGCTGAGGCTCGACCACTGAGGAGTTCGGTCGGATGTAGGAGTTCGGCTAAGACGCGTCCACTGAGGCTCTTTTGTGGCTATTGGTCGCATCAGGCTGGGCACCGAACTTAACTTTGGTAGGAGCGGGATTTATCCCCAACATAAATCATCCAAGTAATTTTTTTGAGTGAGTTTTTTAAATTGCAGAAACATCGCTGCACTGTTGTTTCTTAATAGATTTCCTTGGATTCGAGACCAACAAAAGTTTTGGCTGCCAAAATTGAACGAATTTCCAGCCTGGATGGATAAATGCATTCATTCACCAAAATTATAGTTGGTAAAACAGTGCTAGATCGGTGCCCTTCCTTGGCTTCTGGCTGCTCTAAAAAAAGGGATCGAGTTTGGTTGGAGTTTGGTGTACCAAGCTCAAGCAGCATCCCAAAGAGTGGTAGGAAAGAACTTGCACAGCAATGCGTCTGAGACCCCTTGTAGCATCATGAGGGCCTCGAAGCTCTCGTGATGGTTATAAGGGTCGGTGATGACGTTGTAGACCCCATGGGTGGTGCCTTGAATCAACGAGGGATCAGCACCTTCATGAGTTGCTCTATGAAGGAAAGGCAAGTAGTAAATAAAGGCGCTCCACCCGAAGCTGGCTGGTGTTGATGGTGGATCTCAAGGTAGTGGTTCATCTCCTAGATTTTTCGATCCAGCTCATCCTACTAGCTGGACTTCCTCTGGAGCTAACGATTTGCAAGTTCACTTGTAAACAAACCCTACAAAAAAGAAGAAGGTGAAAGAGAAGGAGTGGGCTCGTACTCCTTGCCTCAATCGCCATCCCTAAGACAAGGGTGCAAATGGAGTGAACTTCACTTGGGGCTCCGATGGGTGGATCGAAAGACCTGGGGACTCATTCTGGACTTATAGGGCATGATTGGTTACTCTGCCTCAAGCTCCTTGAGGGAGGAGAGAGATTCGGGTGATCACTCGATGCCAGAGCAGGCTGGTGGGTTGACAGTTGCAGATCGTGTACCATGGTGGTCAGCACTTGGACTTGTAGTGGAAGCTACTGAAACTGCTCGGAGATAATGGCTGGGGTGATCGATGCCTCCAAGACACTAAGATCCCAATGATCCCAGTTAGGATCAATAGGCTCCACTAGTATCTCTAGAAGGGTGGTTGAAGATGTTGCCACACCCTTCTTGTTCTTCATACTCAGGGAAAGGGGAGAACTCAAGAGTCTCAAATGCGGGTTAGGCTCTTCCTTTAGCGCTAATCTATTATCGCTGGAAAGTCGAACTAGCTCAAGTTGATGACCTGGAGCTAACATTAGGAGGAGAAATGGAGATCGCAGGATTGTTGGTCGAGATCTCTGAGTTGGAATTCATCCTCGGGTCTACAATCGATTCTCCACATCAAGTCCTGCAAAATCACCATAGATAGAAAAGTTCTCACACTAGAAAGGTTCTCCGATGGTGGACTCTTCGATACCTAAGCAAATTTTTCATGGAAGCAAACAAAAAAGGTTTGAGCTCGCTCTTAGAGAGAATTTGGTAGTAAGATGGAGTATGAAGTGGATTGGTGCTCGAATCGAGAAGGAGAGATGGAAAGTGGAGATTTGGTAGGGGGCCATGTGAGAGGTGATGCTCTCTAGCGGGATCAAAGTTACTCAAAGCTTTATCAATGAAAGAGAGAGAGAGAGATTATAATTCGTATGGAATCATTGAAAGAGGGCATGCGAAGTAAATCTTTTTCTCCTCCTTACCTAAAGGGTCATGGAGAGTTAGAATTTACAGACAAAGGTGGGTACCTACTGTTTGAGAGAATGTGTGCCATTTTTTTCTCTCCTAGGGCCGTGGATGCATGTGGAGATTGTTAGGGAATAACGACTTTGGACATGTTGGAGGTTCTTAAGGGTCCGGATCTCGCTGAGTGGAGGAGTGGAGCAAGGAGTGGCTGGCTGTTTGTTGTCTTGTTGGTGGAAGATTCTAGAGCAGCCAAGATTGAAGGAGATCTTATCTCCTATTGATGTAGAAGCTTGGAGGAGATCTTATCTCCAGCAGCTGAGGTTGAAGGAGATTTTATCTTCTATTGATGTAGACTCTGGAGCTCGGAGGAGATCTTATCTCTAGCAGCCGAGGTTGAAGAAGATCTTATCTCCTATTGACGTAAGCTCTGAAGCTCGGGAGAGATCTTATCTCCAGCAGTCGAGGTTGAAGGAGATCTTATCTTCTATTGATGTAGAAGCTCGGGAAGATCTTATCTCCAGTAGCTGAGATTGAAGAAGATCTTATCTTCTGTTGACGTAGATTTTGAAGCTCGGGAGAGATCTTATCTCCAGCACCTAAGGTTGAAGGAGATCTTATCTCCTTTTGACGTAGACTTTGAAGCTCGGAGGAGATCTTATCTCCAATAGTCGAGGTTGAAGGGGATCCTATCTTCTATTCACGTAGACTCTGAAGCTCGGAGGAGATCTTATCTCCAGCAGTCGAGGTTGAAGAAGATCTTATCTCCTGTTGTTGTCGGGCACAATGGGGCCATTGTCGGAGCCTTTTCTCTCATTTCATCTAAAATGAATAAGACTTTCGACTTTGCTCATGTTAGGATGAGGTTCTCCTCCTATTCCAAATAGACTGTGGGAGCACATCAGGGTCGTTGTCAGGACTTCTTCCTCCATCTTGTCTAAAATGAATGAGACCTTCGACTTTGCTCACGTTAGGATGAATTTCTCTTCTTATTCCTAATGGATTGTGGGGGCACATAAGGGCCATTGTCAGGGCTTCTCCCCCCATCTCGTCTAAAATGAATGAGACCTTCGACTTTGCTTACATTAGGATGAGGTTCTCCTTATATTTTTAATGGATTGAGGCATATAAGGGCCGTTGTAAGGGCCTCTCTTTCCATCTCATCTAAAATGAAGGAGACCTTCGACTTTGCTCATGTTAGGATGAGGTTCTCCTCCTATTCCTAACAGACTGCTTTAAATTGCTTCTTTTCTGTCATCATATAATTTTTGCATCAAAAAATAATAATGTTGAAATCGAGAAGTTTTATTGAGAAAAAATTACTAGTAGTACATCCTCAAATTTTTTGAGTTCCAAGATCGTGGGAGCATTGTTCCTCTGAGTTTCTTCAGATGATAAGTCTCGGATCGGACGACCTCTACCACTTCATACGGGCCTTCCCAATTTGGGACAAGCTTCTCCTGACTTTGAGACTGGGAGATGGTGGCTCGTTGAAGCACTAAGTCTTTCATTTTGAACGTTTTACTTCTGACTCTGGAGTTATAATATCAGGCCATCCTTCCTCTGTAGGTCGCTATATGAACCTAGGCTTTCTTTCTTTTTTTTTTAACAGGTCGAGGTTGACTCTAAGGTCTTATGAGTTATGCTACTCGTTGAAGGCCATGATCCGTGCCGACAGAAGCTTAAGTTCAACCGGGATGATTGCCTTTATTTCAAAGGCCAAGGCATATGGTGTTTTTCCACTCGATAGCCTTTGAGTAGTTCGGTATGCCCAGAGGACGTGATAGAGTTCGTCCACCCAGGCCTTCTTAGCTCTGTTGAGCCTCGTCTTGATGCCTTGCAACAGAATCCGGTTGGTCACTTTGGCTTCCCCATTTGCTTGTGGATGAGCTACCAATGTGAAGTGATAGAAGATGTTTAGATCTTCGCAGAACTCAGAAAATCTCATCCCAGTGAACTATCGTCCATTATCAATTATGAGAGTTTAGGATAGATTGAACCGACAGACTATTGACTTTGAAATAAAGTCCTATGCCTTGGCCTCGGTAATTTTTGCTAGTGGTTCGACTTTGATTCATTTGGTGAAGTAGTCGATCACGACCAAAAGAAACTTTCGCTGCTCGGATGTCATCGAAAAAGGGCCACGTATGTCCATTTCCCACTGCGCAAATGGCCAAAGTACGCTTAGTGGAGTAAGCTCAGAGATCGGCTGTCTTTGTATGTTTGTATTCTTCTGACAGCAGTCACATTTTTTGACATACTTCATAGAATTATGATACAAGGTCAGCCAACATTATCCTTACCGAAGTAGTTTTTGTGATAGAGACCTGGCTCTTACGTGACTTCCATAAATTTTCTCATGCATTTTTCATAATACGAAGTCGGCCTCTGAAGGTCGAAAATATCTCAGCAGTGGTAGCGAGTATGACTTCTTATACAATCTGTCCTCATATAAAATATACTGGGAGGCTTGATTCCTGAGTTTTTAAGCTTCTTTCGGATCACGAGGAAGAACTCTCTTCTTGAGGTAGCTAACCAACGGGTCAATCCAGCTCAGCTCAGGCTCCGTTTGCATAACGACCTGTGATTTTTCTAAGCTTGGATATTTCAAAGTCTCAAAAAATACTTATTTGGATAGTTCGATTGGGACTTATGTGACCAATTTAGAGAGGAGGTCAGTTCTTATATTTTCTATCCTCGAAATCTATCGAATGCTAAAACTGCCGAAGGTCAGAGTCAAATCCTTCACTTTTTCTAGGTATTTCATCATACTCTTCTTCCATGCTTCGTAATTGCTGCTAACTTGACTGACCATCAATTGAAAATCACTATAGACTTGGAGCCGATCTACTTTTAATTTTTTTGCTATTTTTAATCCGACGATCAGCGCTTCATACTCAGCCCCATTATTAATCATGAAGAATTCGAAGCATAGCGCGTACTCGACGATGACTCCATCGGGGCTGACTAAGACTAACCCCGCACCTGCTCTAGCGGAGTTGGAAGAACCATCCACGTACAGAGTCTAAAGCCTTCAGGAAGGTCGACATCCTCCAGGGAGAGGCTCGGTTGCAACAGTAGAGCACCGATCTCGTTCTATTCAAGCTCGACTTCAGCTGGATTGGTACATTCTACTATAAAATCTGCCGGTATCTGAGCTTTGATCGACAACCGGGGTCGATAGTTGATGTTAAATTTCATAAGCTTGATTGCCCATTTTGCGATCCTCTCGGAAGCATCCGTTCAATGAAGGATTGCTTTTATTAGTTGGTCTGTGAGGACCATTATGGCATGCCCCTGAAAGTAAGGTTGGAGTCTTCTGACAATAATTAAAAGACTGCAATTGACAGTACCATCATTATATACAAATAGACTCTCAGATGTCGACTTTTGATCATCTATATTGGACATAAAATCCGAGTCTGTATACCCCTGGACTTGGAGTTCTCCATTACCAAAAATCAACAACATATCCTTAGTTCTTCTCAAGTACCTAAGGATACATTTCATAGAAGTCCAGTATTCTTCACCTAGATTCGACTGATATCTATTTGTGACATTCACAGTATGGGCTATATCAGGTTGTGTATATAACATGGCATACATGAGGCTTTTTATTGCTGAAGCATAAGGGATCTTGCTCATGCGTTCAATCTCCTTTGGTGTGTTGGGACATATTTTTTTGAAGAGATGAATGCCATGTTTGAAGGATACCAATCCCCTCTTCAAATTTTTTATGCTAAACCTTTTTAACACTTCCTCTATATACATCTTCTATGAAAGACCTAGCATCCTATTCGGTCTATCTCTATAGATCTTAATTTCTAGAATGAAGGATGCTTCTTCTAGGTTTTTCATGAAGAATTCTTTAGATAACCATATTTTAACTATGGACAACATAGGAATATCATTTTCAATAAGGAGGATATCATCCACGTACAGTACGAGAAAGATAATAGCGCTCTCACTGATCATTTTAAAAATACATGATTCCTCCTCATTTTTTATGAAATCAAATAATTTGATCACATCATTAAATCGAGTATTCTAGCTCCGAGATGCTTGCTTAAGTCCATATATGGACCTTTGCAGCTTGTATACCGTGTGATTAGTATCATTGGATGTGAAACCTAGCGGCTGTTCTATATAGATATTTTCTTCAAGGTATCAATTTAAGAACGTCATTTTCACATCCATTTACCATTTTTCATAATCGAAATAGACTGCAATGGCAAGCAATGTGCGGATGGATTTTAGCATAGCTACTGACGAAAAGGTATCTTGATAGTCAATGCCTTCGTACTGACTATACTCTTTTGCCACTAATCTAGCTTTGAATGTCTTCACATTTTCATCTGCACCAATCTTTCGCTTGTAGATCCATTTACACCTAATAGGTACTATACCTTCTGATGGATCTACCAAGATCTAGATTTCGTTTAAGTGCATCGAGTCAATTTCTGACTTCATTGTCTCTAACCATTTCTCAGAGTCGATATCCGATATCGCCTCATCATAGATTTTGGGATCATCACCATGAACCCCATTACCTACGAGAAATATTTCTTCTATTTTCTCTGAGATAGTACCTAAGTACCTCTCAAAGGAATGGAAAATTCTTTTCGATCTGAGGTGGAGGAGGTAGTGATTGTATTGGCTCAACCTGATTTGGTTCCACAAGGTCCTTAGCTCGTTGCTCTTGTGAGACCTTTTCCTCGAGCTTGATCTATTTTTTAATGCTACTATCTTGAATAAACTATTTTTCAAGAAAGATGGCATGCCAACTCACAATCACATTGTGGTCTTCTAGAATGTAGAAATAATATACTAATGACCCTTTAGGATATCCTATAAATCAAGCTCTAAAGGATCTGAAGTCTAACTTGTTCACTTGTTATCTTTTGATATGAGTCGAACAATCTCAAATTTTAAGATGACTCAGACTTAGTTTCTACCATGCCATATCTCATACGGTATGAAAGAAACGATTTTAGAGAAAATCCTATTTAGTATATATATAATAGTTAACAGACTATGTCCCCAAAAAAAATCAGGAAGGTCTGTGAAGTTCATCATGGATCGGACCATACTAATAGGGTCCGATTTCTCTGTTCTAAAACTTCATTGAGTTGAGGTATTTCAGGTAGAGTCCATTGAGAGACTATGTCATTTTGCTTGAGATAGTCCAAAAATTTTCGACTAAGATATTTACCTCCTCGATATGATCGAAGAACCTTAATGGATTTTTCAGTTTGCTTTTCGACTTCATGTCTAAATTTCTTGAATTTTTTAAAAGCTTCAGACTTATGTCTCATAAGATACACGTATTCATACTGAGATAAATCATAGGTAAAGATTATGAAGTAGACAAAATTATCTCTAGCCGGCACATCAAATAGGCCACACACATCAGTATGTACTAGGATAAGTAGATCCGTGGCCCTTTTCCCATGTCCTACAAAAGAAAGCTTAGTCATTTTGCCATGAAGATAAAATTCATAAATTAGATATAACTCAAATATCAACAAACTCAATAGTCTGATTTTTTTCAATTTGTTAATCCTATCTTCTGCTATATGACCTAGTCTTAGGTGCCATAGATATCTATCATTTGGACTATCCCTGGATTATTTTGATCTTATGGCATTCATATTTTGCTCGATATTAAAAATAGATACATCAATATATAACTGATAGAGATCGTTAATGAGAAAATCATTTGTAATTTTATTTCTTTCATAAAGAATATTACAGTGGTCCTTAAAAAAATTAATTACATAGCCATCTTATGTTAAACATAAAACAAAAATCAAAATCCTACTACAGCAAACACATAATAATAATTTCTAAGTACTAAATTTAAGCCAGACGATAGTCGAAGAGGGTAGGTTCCCATAGCCACAGCAGCAACTCTTGCTCCATTTTTGATGCATAGGATCATCTCACCATCCCTCAACCTCCTGCTATCCTCAAGATCCTGCATGAAAGTGCACAAATAAGTACTAGAACTAGAGTCAAGCACCTAACTGGATGCAGAAAAAACCATAAGATTAAATTCAATAACGAGCATACCTCCAGAAGGACCTGTCTTTTTCTTATTCTTTAGGATGACCAGGTATATAGGATAGTTTCGCTTTCAGTGGCCATCAATATTATAATGAAAATACTTTTCTTTGTCAGTGGTCTTCTTCTTCAGCTCTACCTTTTTTCCTTTCCATCTTCCACCTTCTGTCTTTTCATCGACTTCTTCTTCTTTCCAAAAGACTTTCTCTTGGAAGAAGTTCATTCCATAGCAAGTACCGATCCTTTAAAATCTTTTATAGAAAGCTCAATAGTAACTAGTATGTTCATAAGCTCGACCAGTGTACTCTGAAGTTTATGCATATGGTAGTTCATGATAAACTGCCCATATGCATCAGTCAAGGATTATAGAATTATGTCATTCTACAGATCCTGGTCTAACTTCACTCCGAGCTTCTTAAGATCTTCCAAGTCCTTGATCATCATCAGATAATAATCTTGGACTGACTGTCCATCATACATTTTAGCCTTAAACAGTCATTTAGTGATTTGATATTTGACTGTGTGACTCTGTTCACCAAACAACTTTTGCAGGTGAGCCAACATTTGGCAGTCAGTCTTGATATCTTCATGTTGGTACTGAAATTCATCAGACATCGAGCCCAACATATAGTATCTAACCTTGTTATCTTCATCCATCCATTTGTCAAGAGATGCTTTCTATTCAGTGAACGGATGGGCTGATAAGGTGGAAGAATTCCGATTCAATACATGAGTTAACTTTTTGAAAACCAAAATGATTTTAAAGTTCTGAAGCCAATTCTTGTAATTGAGTTCGGTCAGTCTATGGTTGTCCAGGATACGGGCTAGTAGATTTGATGCAGACATTTTTCTGTAGAGAGTCAAAATTTTTAGTTAAATTTTATAATTAAGACTTGAATAATTTATTTAAAAATTTAATTTTTAAATAAATTAGCTTTCACTATTTTCTTGAATTCCTACACTCTCTCTGTAGAGATGCAAAAATCTTCATGATTAATAATTTCTAGTGGATGGTGTAGTCCCACCAACTGACTCATCACCTCACCTAATAGTTATTAATGATGAATTAGCCAATGAGTGAATAACTCTTGTTCAATGATTCTCTAATCATGGTGCATCCATGCTTGATCTTTAATTCATGAATCTCAATGTGTCCAAAATATTGATTCACTTTTTAGTTAAGTCAGACCCACCATTTGCACATATTGGATTCCTAATTGGAGCTCTCATCATATCCAGAATATTGAGCCCAATCCATCCTCTAGTCCGTAGCATCCAATGCCTAATAGACATGGTTGATTTTTTCTGGTGCAACTAAACCACTATGACCAGTCGAGAATAATCAACTCCGAAAAGGATCCGCATATCTACAATGGTGGAAGATCTTAGACTTAATCTTTTCTTAGGAAGATTTGATTTAGGTCTCTTTAAACTTGACTTGACATAGCCATAACCATTATGACTAACCTAGTGGCATGGGTTAGTTCAAATTATTAGCCACCTCAGATCAGGACTGAGCTGACAAATATACCAAGTAAGTGAGACCGGTGGAAGGGATATGCCATTGACTCGACAAGAATGCATTCAAGTCGAGTAGCTTCCAATTAAAAATAAGTCAATCGTATCTGCCAAACTTACCTTAGACACCAAATTGTTGAGCCAAAATTAATTGGGTTAGCCTACAATCCAGACTCTAACCATTGAGCCTAGTTAGGTCTTAGCTTGATCGATCACTCATGTGACTCGATCTTGACCCAGACTTAATCCTATTAGGTTGATCAATTTAAGCACTCTTGATCCCATCTAACCAACTCTTGATTCGGTTTGATCAACCGCTAGACCTAATTGAGCTATCCAAGTTCGAACACAATTTTATGAATATATCTTAGATCTAAAAATTCTCAAATTTAGACCTAACATATTTCATAATCTTAATTCTTAATTAAGATTGAGGTTTATAAACAAGACATGTAATTAAAATCCTAGGATTTCAGGATCTAGAATTTTGTAGAAAATAAGTTTTTGATTTCTGATTAAGGACGAACGCGCAGTATCCCTACATATCATAAGAGCACCCCATCGAATGGAAGGAGAGGGTCTTTAAATCCTACTTTGTTCTTATGACCGAACAGCCGAGGAAAATGTCTAAATCAAAAATATGATAAATCTACAAAACTCATTAGATCTAAATATATATCACATATATAAAATTGATCTAACTTAAAAATATATTTTGCATACATCTCATGTATTATATCATGCATATTTTTAGATCTAAATTATCTCAAAAATATCTAAAAAATAAAATTTAAATTTGATCATATCAAATTAAATTTATTTAAGATAACTTTATAGAACTATTCTATAACTAGTCTAAATATGCATCTATCATATCTTATATGAACAAAATTAAATAACTTTATTTTTTATTTTTTAGAGCTAATTATAATATTTATAATATCAAAAATAGTAAATAAATAGATTTAAAAATTATAATTAATTAAATTAAAATTATGATTATTCTAGACTATACATAGAATAATTTTATTCCTAGTCTAGTCATGCATCTCATACATCTTAGATCTAGATTATTTAATTTTTTTAATTTTTAATTTTAGATCTAATCATATCTAATATGATATCTAAAATTAATTAATTATTAGATCAAAATTATATTAAAATTAGATTTAATTAATTATGGAATCTGACTTTGATACCAGTTGAAGAAAAAATCATATTTTCTAGATTAGGTTCGTTCAGATTTGATTTGATTAAAAAAAATATTTAAAATTTTTTTTCTTAGATTCAAATCAGATCTAAAACTTTTTAGATCTAATTTTATTAATCTAATAAAATAAAATAAATTTAATTTAATTTAATTATACCTTATTATGGGTAATCCTATTATCCTATGATGATTTCGATGTTTGCCTGAGGTTCTGGATGTAGCCACGCAAGCGCCTGACCTCTATCGATATCCACTCGAACAGGATCTAGAGATCTTCTTCTTCTCAATCTGATCTCCAAAAATTAGATCTACATCCGATCTTGAAGGTCTTCAAAATATCTTTTAAAGATTAGCTATTGTCTCTTGCAGTAGTGCTGCCTTCTTCCTTTTCTGTCACCTTTCTCTTTCTTGGATCACACCAAAATCGAGCCCAAAGCCTCTTGAATATGGAGAGGAGAGAGAAGATCAGAGGGTGGCATGGAGAAGGAGGAAGAGGGGCTATGTGGCATGGGCAAAAGGTAGAAGAACTAAATTCTAGGTGTAGACAGGATTTATATAGACCCTGCTGCGCCATGCAGTGCCACATCATCCAGGCCAATCATGGCTCTTTATGCAATCAGATCTAAATCTGATTGGTGGGATGACATCATCTGATCCAATCAGATTAGGGTCCCTCACAAACCTCCTTAAGTGGTGCCAAGACTAATCAAAGATGACTCTTTGGCGCCACCCAAGTTGAATGCATGAAGCAACTAGAGTCCCATCTATATGGGACTCCAATCCTTATCCACTTTGGGCGCATGCCTTCCTAAGCATGTGCCCCTTGCCTTTCTACTATTTAGCAGGAAGATAAGGGTCAAAGCTCTCTTTTATGGGTGCATGACATATGGACAGATGTCTAAGTATCAAAGATCAATATTTGATCAAAGTCTAAGAACAAGATTTAGCAAGTGATGGAAAATGGCAGGTATTATCTCAAATTTATCTCATAAATTAAGACAACCATTTTCTGAACTAGATAAGCTCCAGTTAGATCAAGTAAAGGTTTCTGAGTAAGTCCAAACATATTTGACTCAGTCGAGACAACTTTTTATGATTGTTAAAGGAGAACATTAGGCTCAATCGTGTGCTAGCATGATTTTTTTGAACCTAACTGAATCTTATTCGAATCAATTGAATTGGGTTAGTTTAATTGATGATATTCAGATCTAAATTTTTATTTGTGTGATCCAGTTAGATTCAGTTCTGTATGATAATGAGATATATTATAATCTCTATCATAGACATCATCAAAATACCTTCCGATGAATTAGAACTTTTTTGATTCAGATAATTAGTATGATCGATCATCCAAATCATTCTAATTGCTTTCAAAATCCACCAGTAACACCTAGCAGTATATGGTGGCAATCCATCAAAACTGAAAATGAATCTCTCAGTGTAGTTATCTGTGTGATTAAGTTCCTCTATCTTGAGCTCTGATCGAATTAGGGTTAAGGTGATCTCATCGAACCCTAATTTTCGTCATATTAATTAATCATTCGATTCAAGTCCAATGTGAAAATTCTAATAGAAACTCTTTCTATTATTTTACTCTGCCATGGCCATGGGCTTATGGACTTAATTCTCATGATCATCATAGGGCTGCTCCTCTTCTACCGAGGTAAATAGATCTCCTATCGGTGTAATCCAATTTCTATAATGAACATGCTGTAGCCAACATACACCTCAAAATTTTGAATGGCTAGAAGATCGAGTTATGGTGTAGTCAAACTATAACATCCTCAAGGTGAACTATCGATGCACCTCAGATCAAATAATCAGACACACCACACTGCAGCTTCGAACCAGTCATTGATGAGAAGGTAGACTTCCTCATGACTCCTCGAGGTGGTCACGTTCAGTGCCCTCATTCTCTAAGAGTATCTGTACTCTCACTCTAGTATCTCTACACCATAGACCCAAGACTTATCTATCCTAAAGAAACAATCGTACACCAATCTTTCAGATCAATCACCATCCTCATGATGATCCTACGGTCGGGAGCATTTTATGAGTTAATAATGAAAATTCATGTCTTAAATTTTCAACTCTTGAAAATATGAACCATCATTATCATTAACTCAAGGAATGTATCACAGACACTTTCAAATATACACTATGGTAAAAAATAATTCATTTTATTATTTATAATCAAAATTATAATTTTGCTCTTAAATGTGTATTACAAGTGTTAG
This sequence comes from Cocos nucifera, assembly GCA_006176705.1. NCBI lineage: Eukaryota > Viridiplantae > Streptophyta > Magnoliopsida > Arecales > Arecaceae > Cocos > Cocos nucifera. The sequence goes on along the minus strand of QRFJ01000034.1, from coordinate 3,014,047 downwards.
CCAATTCTGACTTTTAGGGCATACATATTTAATACTAATTTTCTTTAGCGAGGACACATGTTGGGTCGCAATTGGATCGCCAGTACTATAGTGGATGGACGATCTCTAGATGTATCAGATTAATTAGATAGAGCATCATCAATAATAATTGGATGATTGAGTTTTGTAAATTATACAAGATTTGATATTTGTTAATGTAGAATATTTATTATAAATTGATATCAATAGTGTTGATGGGATGTGAGATTATAATGAATTTTAAGATTTTATATATTCTTTAAGGTCTTATCTTAGGGAGTGTGTGAAGCAAGCATTAGAATGCAAGAGCGGGCATCGTTACAAGAATATTTGAATTGATTTAATACATGGATTATTAGCTAGCTAGCAATTGTTAAAGTCACGATCAATGTTCATATGTGATAATTACTATTCATTCAAATTGTCAGTCCTAGTTGGGTTGATGTTTTGCATTTGATAATCTAACAAAGCAAACTTTATCCGTAGCAAAAGCAAAACATAAAAATTATCTGGGCCTGAAAAACAAATCAGCTTAGCCTTCTTCAAACACAACCCACTACCACCTGCATGCGCTTGGCTTGTAATAATGCAAATATTCTCAAATTTGGTCAATGGCCAGAACCCCCACGTCAAGGGTCACGACTCGGATATATTTTTCAACATACCTACGGACTCTAGGATTTTCATTAGCTAGGTATTGCTGGTCCATCACTGCAAGTGGTCAGCACATTTGGACCCACATTCCAGTCGGTCATAGAACTTGGAAGTGGCGCTGTGTTCTAGGCTCTAGCTTTCGTCAAGGAACGCGGTTTTGGTTATTGCAAGTCGATAATGGTGGGCAGTCAAGGTTCAACTCTTTCACGCATTCGAACTGCTGTGGCCCAGTTTTGTGATCAAAAGCTTGTCTGATTGCTCGATGCTTGACCTTGGCATGCGTCAACCGTCTAGTGGTCCTTGCCACCAAAAAATGCATTGATATGGCCTAGTTGAGACCCCACACGTCCCACATTTTTCCATTTTTTTTTCGAGTAGACAGAGGACTATTTTGCATGCTAATTCCTGCATTCATATGGCTACGTGATTCAGCGCAAAAGGATGTCATTTTATTAGAAAAAATTACTATCACAAAATAATAATAACATAATTTTTTTTCTCCTTTGTATATAATTAATTAGGATATCATTATGATTTACTGAATAATAATAATATATATGATTTATGCAAGATAAAATAATCAAACAATCCACAAACAAAGAATTGCATAATTTTTAACGTGAAAAAACCTTATGTTGGGGGAAAAATTCGCATGGCCCGATAAGCTAGATGAGAGAGGCCTAGGACCCGAAGACGTCTAGAGCTAGCAGGATGGAGTCCCTTATTGTCTTTGGCCATACATCATCCCCCCATTCGCGGCCAATCACTTCTCTGATCAAAGACAACTGATCTCCGGCCCATACTTGCCCGTTGTGATCCCTCGCTCGGAAATATCGATGACATCATGATAGGTGACTGCCCAAAAAGTCGACCGCCACTACTACTAACATAGCCTTCTAGTAGCATTCAGCCAACCAGTCCTCAGCACACGGTTGATCAATTCTTGCTGACCAAATCAATTGGCATGTGGTTGGGGGTCGAGATCCTGGACTTGCTACTTGGGGTCGGGTGCCAAAGTAGCCCGATCCCCCAAAGAATAACATGGTTTGACCAGATTGCACGAAGGCCAAAATCTTTCTCAGATAACTTATAGTGATGAGCAATCTTGAAATCAATTAAGAGTAAGAATCAACTAACGATCCTCGGAGGAAACACCAGATCCAAGAACCCTCTCTCGTATCTCCTTTGATCGAGGGACAGACCGACAATTGGCATACCGCCCCCCATCTTAGCGTCCGATCCGTCATCGCCCTACCGACAGCTAGATATCCACCTCCGCCAAGAACCACTCCTGATGAAGTTGGCTCCCTCTTAATCCCATCAAGTCACATCGTTTGAGGTGCCCCCAATGGCTAGCTGTGCACCATAAGGATCATATCAAGTCAGAATACCCTGAAAGTCATTTGTCATGCCGTGGGGGCATTGCTTACATATAATAATAAATGATCATCATTACAAGCCCTAATGGGGCATGACACAATAAGTGGGTTCTGTAGTCAGTGGAGCCATTCCTTTTCTCTTCACCCCTCGTATTTCTATTCTTGAGAGATAACACGGCATGCCGATCTCTAGTTGACCAAACTCACGCTCAACCAGAAAAACAACCTCCAACCAAGGCCTCTTGCAAAGCCATTAATTACATCACGTGCGCATCATCGTATTTGTCACCTAGGATTTTACCTGAGCATGACAAAAATTGATAAGTGGAACAACCAGGGAGACAGCCCTCCTGACATCCATTCATAATCTGCTTCCAGAAAAAGCTAGACAAGACCACCAAATCCTAACCAGCTTATCGCCATCCACATGTTCTCTCAATTTTCAAATCGACTCATGATTGCTTGATCACTTATCTCCAAGAAACATGACTTTCAAGGATTGAAGAGGTGGATTCCTACACAAGCTCCCACCTCCATCTATAAAAGGAGGCCCAAAGGGGACCCCCAAAGGAGGTATAAAAATATTGCCCTCATGCTTCTCCACATGTTGCACCATATTTCTGACTTAAGCATCGGAGGATTCCCATCAGAATAATTTTTAGTCGAGATTTTTTTCTTGCAGGTTCCATTTTCGGCAACTCGGCATCCTGCCACCTCCAGCCGTACCGACGTTCAATAGAAATCGACGTCAACACCTTGCAAAGAACAAAACCATGAGATCTAGTTCAGTCAAAATTTTTTTCACTATTTAGAATAATGGGATCACAATAAAACTTCTACAAATTAATTAACAGCTGCACAAATATATCATCATGATTTAATCTTAGCTTTCATAATAAAAATATTTATACTAATAAGATGGATTTTAATAATAAATAAAAATAGTGGATGGATCTCACCATATGTGGATGCTTAAAATAATCGATGAAAATATCAGGCCTCAAATCCAGCATCCGGATCAGATACGTGATGACCATACGCTCATTAAGACAAGTTCTAAAGAATATGCAAGGCCTATAATATTTATTATAATCTCAACTTTTCATGAACATTATTGATCTCAATTTATAATAAATCTTCTATATTAATAAATATCAAATCTTTTATAATTTATAAAACTCGATCATCCAATTGATATTAGTGATACTTTATCTAATCAATCCTTTCAAATCATAATTCCAATCTTAGCAAGTATAGATACCTTATAAGTCTGGAAAAAAAAAAATGGAGGAAGGTGAGCTTTACAGTCTAATAAGAATCTTCAAATATTATACTAATATAATAATATAATTTAAAAATAACTATAAATAATAAAGTATAAAATCTCATAGCAAATATCCAGAATAACTCAACAATATATATAAACATGTGTCAAGTATCTATTTTATTTAAAGAAGTATGTATATATTAACAAGTAAATTCTTTTATTCAGCATTAGTTTCATATCTTGTCATCTATTATTTTTATTACAATTCTAGTTTTTCTTAATTTTTTCTTTCTCAATACAGATCTCCATAATTGGATCAATTATAGCATCCTTGACTCTTTCCGAGTAATTCTAAAACTAGCAGATTCTTCAATTACAATCTCTTCTAAACTAAAGACCGCAGCCATTTGATCAAGCTTCTCTAGCTCAAGATTCTCTTCCAGACTTGATTGATCATTAAGCTGATCAATCTTATCATGCTTCGACTTTTTAGAAGTCGGTCCAATCTCTAACTAATTAAGCTCTTCCTATTCAATTCTTTATCTTTAAACTAATTTTGTTCCTTTTTTAAATCTTTGGAAAAGCCTGAAACCAAAATTCACTCTTTAGATAATCTTCATTTGGGATCTATCAACTTGCATAAATTTAAGTGGACGGCTATCATAATATCCCATGCTTCCTTTGGCTTCTTTATATTCTAAATATAGAGAAAATATTTTTTATCAATTGAAATTTGAAGAATCCACGTTATCTTTCTAGATTTTAGATTTTACTTTCTTCTCGTAATCTAATATGTTGGTGTCATCTCTAATTCATCTGAAATATCTCATAAATCTTGATCCGATAAATAAGATTTGACAAGAGCCTTCCAATATAGATAACATGTATTGTTCAACTTATGAAGAAAAATATGATTAACAAAAATAGTCATATTAATGTTAGTGATGTTAAGCATCTCAAATCTATTGAGATAGAAGGTAGTAGCACTAGCCATGATGATTCTCCTATTAAATTGCCAAAACAAGAGTTCACATACTTGCACCATTGTGCAACAAATTACTAGAAGCTCTTCCCTCGTGCCACATGAGCTACAACATAGGAATCACTAACAATCAAGTTGCCATTTCAAGAACTATATTTTGAATAAATCTGATCAAAGCTACAAACTGATCAATCGCTCTTCAAGCTTATGATTTTGACATCATATAGAGCTATAAAGATGTGAGCTACCAATATCAAAATTTTAGCTCTGATATCATGTAGAGTCACAAGTATACGGGCCACCAATATCAAAATCTTTGCTCTGATACCATGTAGAGCTGTAAACACATAGAATGCCAATCTCAAAATCTTTATTGTGATACCATATAGAGCTATAAATATACGGATCACAAATCTCAAAATCTTTACTCGATACCATGTAGAACGTCATCACTATTATAGAAAAAAAGGCTACAGCAGTAGTTCACAATCGTTGCCATAGCCCAAAAAATCATTGCCATAGGCTACGATAGTGGTTAGTTAACTGCTGCCGCTGCGATCGTTGCCGTAGGTCTATGACGGTAATTTTTACAGTGGTTATGAAAATCGCTGCCATAGAATACTTATCACAGTGATTTTACCAACCACTACCATTGACCGTCCTATGGTAGTAGTTTTATAATCGCTGCCATAGGTCACCTATGGCAGCAGTTCTATAACTGCTGTAATAGACAAGCTATGGCAGCAATTATATAACCGCTGCTATAGGTCTATGCTAGTGATTTATAAACCGCTGCCATAACTTATCTATGACAGCGGTTACAAAATCGTTGTCATAGATTTAATGCAACGGTTGGCACGTAACCTATGGCAGTATTTGGTATGCCTACGACAGCGATTTTACAACCACTACTATAGCTTTTAAATTAAAATATATATATTCTTTTATTTTTTTATTTTTTACTTGATAAATGATGTAGAGAATAGGAAGGGGTTGGGGCCGGCAATCGGGCGTCGATCGGGCAAGAAGGGGGAGGCGGGGGAGGTGACGGAGCCGACAAACGAGCCGATCGAGAAAGAAGGAGGATGGGGAGGTGGCGGGGCCGATGGTCGGACTAGTCGGGGAAGAAGTGGCAAGCAGCGAGGTGGAGGAGCCGACGATCGGGTCGATCATCGATCGGAGAAGAAGGAAAAGAGGAGATGGAGGTGGCGGAGCCAGCGATCAGGCCGATCGAGGAAGAAGGGGCAAGTGAGGAGGTGGTGGAGCCAGGCCTGTTGGGGTAGAAGGAGGAGGCAGGGGTGGAGCCGACACCGACTGGGGAAGAAAGTGATGGCGGGGGAGGAGTCGGCATCGACTGTGGAAGGAAATCGAGGGGAGGGCTTCATCGATGGTGGAGGGGAGGGAGAGAGAGTTGGGAGAGGGAGGAAAATAAAATGGGGATGGGATTTGAAAAAAAAATTATCTGGCGATTTTTGAACAACTGTCATAGATCTACGGCAACAGTTACTAAAAATCGATGCCTTAGGTCTATGGCAATGGTTATAAAACCACTATCATAAATTTATAGCAGTGATTTTTAACAACTACTACCATATATTTAAAATAATTTTTTTTTAAATTTTTGCTCTAAATATTGTATAATTCTAAAATTTAATGTCCATCTTCATCGTTAATTATCTAAATAATTATCATTAGAGTATCTTCATAAAAGACCGTCTCGATCTGATAGTCCTAGCTTCATCAATTAATAAAATTTAATTTAACGATCATAAATGACAGCACGATAAGCTGATACATGGAGACCATCGATGGATTCAAAAATCTGCAATAATGATCTCGGTGATGTTTGTAGCACACTATCAAAATTTTACTTCAATCGAATATCGTTATCATGGTTAATTTAGTACGGGATGATTTCAACCATTAAATGAGAAATGAGTGATGAAAGGATTATATGTCATCCAATTATAAGATAATTTTTTAGATAAATAATTTTGACTACTATTTTAATCATTTTTATGGTGGTAATCATAAAATTTAAACTGTGGATTTAAGAATGATCCAAAATTATATGTCACTCGATACTTATTCTTAAACTTTTTTAGTAATTATGTTTGTACTTTTGCAAGATCTACTTAACATGAACAGTTCATACAAAAATGATTTAAATTTTATGATTATCATCCTATAAAATGATTAAAATTATAGTAAAAATTATTTAATTAAAAAATTATCTCATAATCGGACATCGTTTGGCCCTCTGATCACTTATTTCTTATTCAATAGTCAAAATTATTCCGTACTAAATTGACCATGATAACGATATCTGATTGAAGTAAAACTTTGATAGTGTACTATAAACATCATCAAAATCGTCACTGCAGATTTTTGGATCCATCGATAGTCTCCATCTATCAAATCATCGTGTCGTCGTTCGTGGTCGTCGAATTCAAATTTTACTGATCGATGAAGCTAGGGCTATCAGATCGAAGTGGTCTTCTATGATGACACTCTAATGATAATTATTTAGATAATAAACGGTGAAGATGGATATTAAATTTTAGAATTATATAATATTAAAAAAATAATTAAAAAAAAATATGGCGGTGGTTACATAGAATTACTACTATAAGTTGGACCTATAGCAGCGGTTTTACTTAACCATTGCCATAAGTTAGACCTATATAACAACGATTTTGTGTAACCGCTATCATAAGTCTGACCTATAGTAGCGGTTATGCGTAACCACCAATATAGGTTCGGTCTTTATTACAGCAGTTGACTAACCACTGCTATAAATCGACCTATGGCAGTGGTTAAATAAAATCGTTGTTATAGGTCCAACCTATAGCAGCGATTCTGTATAACTACTACTATAATAGAGACCACCATAAAAAGCGGTTTTATTTAACTGAATCATGCTTTTTGGATGGCTGTCCCACCATCCAAAACTTCACAAAGGTGTACGTCTTACGAAGGAGTCTTTATATGCACACATAATCTCTTCTCTCTTTCTTTCCAATACAATCTTTTACACCATTCTCTATATGGTTCCCCACAATAAAGAGATACTAAAGATCCAAAGCACCATGTGGATGAGAGTTTGATTCCTATCTTGATCCAAAAACTAGAAATTCATTAGAATATAAACTCTAACAAAAAAATAATTAAATAGAGTAACACTAAGACTAGTTAATCCTAAAGTCATTAAAATTATAATGACCAACTAAAAATAGACTTCTAATTGAATTGGGTCTTGGCAATAAATCTCAAGTGCTGGAATCGATTGAGAATTACTAGAATGTATATATGAATGGAGGATCATGTTCAAAGATAAATGAGAAAGAACAGTATGTGACTATTTATCCTCAACCATATATTGGAGCGTGTGGCTCGAACGGATTAGTAGGGCCTTCAGGTTGGTAGCCACTTCACCTACAACTCTATTCCAACAAGCAAGAGGATTGTACCACAGCTGGATGAAAGTCTGCAATGGGCAAATTAAAGCAGCATCGACTAAAATCTGCAGCATGCTACTTAATGATGCAGATATAGATGAATCGGGAATATAAACACCAATAAAATGATGAAGCAACAAAGTAGGAGAGCAGGCATAACCAACAATTGAAGTTCGTAAAGCAGGCTTTACATTCACTCAGCGGCGAATGGAGAAAGGTTTTCTTTTGGCTGCAAGTAAAGGAAAAGACCACGTCGATTGATGATCACTGGCATTACTTGCTCTTTCTGCAAATACTGCGTTAGCGTTAGTTAATTAAATAAAGGTGGCCCACAGCTTAAGATGGGCACCACAAAGTACCACGTATCCTACCAGCATAGCCCACATCTAATTGTGGCCTCTGGTGGGACGCCTGTACATAAAACCCCTCCTTTGAAATAAATTTTGGATGGGTCCCCCTCCCTTTCAATCAGAAGAAGCAAAAAAAAAATGGTGTGCATGAGTCGGAGGCATCTTTGATTTCATATCATGACCAATGAACTAGCATTTGGGTGATGCATTACAGCAAGTGGTCGGCGCACATTTGGAGCCACATTCCAGTCGGTCAATAAACTTCATTCGCGGCGCTTTGTTCTGTAGGCACCAGCTTCCGTGAAGGAAGCCGGGGTGGTCAAAAATGGTGGACTCAGTGCTCCTCCATGTCACACATTCCCACTGCTGTGGCTGGAAAAAGCTTCCAAACTTTGCCCAAGTGCTCGATGCTAGGCCCTGGCATTGGTTATTGCACCCATCGGACATCTATATCATCCAAAAAGCGGTTGACGTGATCGATCACCTTTGAAATTTTTAGACAGACGCGATAAGATTCTGACGTAAATTTCAACTAACCAAACCAAGGATAAGCGTGTTTAGTTTCTGGAGTCCAAATTACACTCGCCAGTCGCTCAATTAGAGAACTGGATTCTTTGCGATACTTAAAATATATTTTATTAAAAAATAAACGGTTATATGATTTTAATCTAAATTATTTAAATATTTTTAAAATTTATTTTTTAAATATTTTAATACATGCAGATGAGTATAATCGGACATCTTCAAAATATGTACCGTTTTTTATGATATTTTTTTTTGATGCGAACTTTTTATTGTGCACCGTATGGTAACGATAAACGCACCATATTGTACGGTGTATTGGCGGATCCGCGCGCTTTTTTTTTCGGGTACCGTAGAGGATCCAGGATCCGTTCCCAACAGGGCAGCCATCCTCCCACCCATATTGGGTGGAGGACGTTTTGTGCCACCGAGCTATATGATTGCCCTCCTTCCATCATCTTCCCAATGGATCTGTCATTCATCCATTCCATTCCAAGAGTACTTTGGCTAATGCATGCCACCCTTCTTCTACCGAGCTATGCCACCTCACTGGCCTCCCGTTCTTCAACTTCCACCACCACCATCTTAGAAGGGAGCAAGAGTGCTGTTGATCGTCTTGCCCTGCTCTCCTTCAAGTCCATGATCTCCAGTGATCCATTCCAAGCCCTGGCCTCGTGGAATGACTCCATTCATATCTGCCAGTGGCAAGGGCTGACATGCGGCCGTCGCCACCCTGAAAGGGTCACCGCCTTGAGACTCGACTCCCTAAACATACTGGGCTCCATATCACCCTCCTTAGCCAATCTCACCTTCCTCCAGAGGCTCCATCTCCCCAACAACCGCCTCCATGGCCACATCCCGCCGGAGCTTGGCAATCTATCCCGCCTACGCTATCTCAATTTAAGCGGAAACTCCCTCGAAGGTGGAATTCCAGCCGCTCTTTCTCACAGTCCCCGTCTCCAAGAACTCATTCTAGGGAATAATATGCTTCGAGGAGAGATTCCGTCCAATCTAAGCCAATGTCGAGAACTTCAAGTCCTGAGCCTACGCCGCAACTTTCTCATAGGGAGCATGCCAGAAGAGCTTGGCTCCCTCTCGAAGCTCACCCACCTTGACCTCCGCATCAACAACCTCACAGGCAGCATCCCTCCTTCCTTGGGGAACCTCTCCTCCCTCACCCACCTCGGCGTCACCAGCAATTCTCTTTCGGGTATCATCCCCTCCTCCTTGGGCCAGCTCTCATTACTTGTCTATCTTCTTCTACAAAATAACAACCTCGTCGGCGCCATCCCTACTTCTCTCGGAAAACTCTCGTCTCTTCAGTACCTGGACCTATCACATAACAATCTAGATGGAGGCATCTCAACTTCACTCGGCAACCTCTCCTCTCTTCTAGATCTGGTGCTATGGGATAACGATCTAACTGGAAGAATCCCACCCTCGTTAGGGAACCTCTCATCTCTCACCTGGCTGGACTTTACCTCCAACAGCCTCTCAGGAGAAATCCCTCCTTCCCTTGGGCTCCTGCCTTCCCTCACCACTCTCTATCTCACGGAAAACACACTATCTGGAGCCATCCCACCTTCACTCGGGTCCCCCCGTTCTCTCACTCTCAAAATTATTGGGCTATCGCAGAACAAGTTGTCGGGCAGGATTCCTTCATCCATCTACAACCTCTCGAGCCTCATCCACCTTGGTGTCGCTGAAAATGAGCTCGTCGGCACTCTTCCACCTGACTTGGGTCACTCTCTTCCTAAACTCCAGATACTCCTCATCTATTACAACCGATTTCACGGGCCCATCCCCGTGTCACTTGCCAATGCATCCGGCCTCCAGGACATCGAGCTCTCAGGAAATAGCTTCACTGGAACAATCCCCACGTGCCTGGGTGCCTTGCCAGAGTTGTCCTTGTTAGCTCTAGAAATGAATCAACTGGAAGCTGAAGATGTCGACGACTGGAGCTTCATCACTTCCTTGACGAATTGCAGCAACCTACAAATATTGCAACTTGATGCGAACAGGCTCCGAGGCATGCTGCCCAGCTCCATAGCAAACCTCTCCATCACCCTCCAAACGCTGAATCTGGAAGCCAACCAAATATCAGGTAGCATTCCTTCTGAAATCGGGAAACTCTTCAACCTGACTTTCCTTGACCTGCGCCAGAATCTTCTCACCGGCGGTATTCCTGACTCCATTGGAAAACTCCGGAGCTTGCACAAGCTTGATCTGTCAAATAACTACTACTTGTCAGGTCCAATTCCGACCTCTATCTGCAACGAGACTCAGCTGAGCGAACTTTATTTAGGAGCCAATTCGTTGACAGGAAGCATCCCTGCGACCTTGGGGAACTGTCAAGCTTTGGACTTTCTTGATCTTTCATACAATAAGCTTACAGGTGGCATACCCAAAGAGGTTGTTAGCCTTGCCTCGCTCTCCATATACCTTGGCTTGTCGCATAATTCGCTCGTCGGGGCCCTGCCTTTGGAAATTGGTAGCTTGAAAAATCTCCGCGAGTTGCACTTATCTGACAACCAATTAACTGGTGAGATTCCTGGAAGCATTGGAGAATGCCAGGTCTTGGAGATCCTGCATATGGCAGGCAACCACTTGCACGGGATCATTCCCCAATCGATGATCAATTTGAAAGGGATTCAAGAGTTGGATCTTTCCAGCAACAACTTGTCAGGTGGTGTCCCAAAGTTTCTAGAGGAGTTCAGATTTCTGTACTACCTTAATCTCTCTTTTAACAATTTTGAAGGTGAGGTGCCAACTAAAGGAGTTTTTCGAAATCTGAGTGCCATTTCCGTTGTTGGTAACGACCAGCTTTGTGGTGGTGACCCAAAATTGGGCTTGAAAAAATGTTCCACACCAACCAGTAAGAGAAAAAACGGATCGTTGCTAATCAAGGTGATCATTCCAGCTGCAGCCGCGCTTTTGTGTTTAATATCTTTGGTAATCATTCGTTATAGGTTATGTAATTCCAGAAAGGAGGTTCCAACAAGAGCCTTGCTAGAAGAACAGCTCATCAGAATCTCTTACTCTGACCTTCTTAAAGCAACAGATGGGTTCTCGTCGGCAAATCTGATCGGTGCTGGAAGTTATGGTTCTGTGTATAAAGGAATTATGGATTTTGATGAAGAGAAAATTGTGGCCGTGAAGGTACTCAACCTTCTACAGAGAGGGGCTTCCAGGAGTTTTATGGCTGAATGTAATGCTTTGAGAATTATCCGACATCGGAATCTCGTCAAGGTAATAACATCCTGTTCCAGTGTGGATTATAAAGGGGATGATTTCAAAGCTCTAGTTTTTGAATTCATGCCTAATGGGAGTCTGGAGATGTGGTTGCATCCACAAGCAAGTGATCAAAGTCGAGACACAAATCTGAGTCTTATCCAGAGGCTGAACATAGCCATAGACGTTGCCTCTGCATTGGACTATCTTCATCACCATGGCCCAACGCCAATTGTTCACTGTGATCTCAAGCCAAGCAATGTTCTTCTCGATGAAGATATGACTGCTCACGTAGGTGACTTTGGGCTGGCAAGGTTTCTTACCAAAACGGTCAGCAAGTCATCTCAGAATCCATCCTCATCAATTGGAATGAAGGGGACACTTGGGTATGTTGCTCCAGGTGAGGATCTCATCCATGACTCGTTTCAACTTCTGTATCTTTGTTTTCCATTTTTTTTAAAAAAATTTAATTATAGGCAATATCCTAAGTAGTAATAATTTAGTATTAAAAAGTTTGCATGCCTAAATATTTCTTTCATGCATCATTTTCCATAAACTGGAATGTAGTTACTTTCTTTCTGCATGATTACCCTATTGCGACTCTAAAAGGAAAGCACATGATTAGGAACTTGATTTGTATTAAAACAACAAATGCATTCTATGGCAGAATATGGGGTGGCCAACCAAGTGTCTGCTGAAGGAGATGTGTACAGCTATGGAATACTTCTGTTAGAGATGTTTACAGGGAAGAGACCGACGGATGAGGCATTGAAGGAAGGCACAAGCCTTCGTGAGTTTGTTGAGATGAACTTTCCTGAAAGAGTCACTGACATCATAGATCAACGCTTACTCATAGAAGAGGAGGATGGAGGAGTCGATGATAAAATTCAAAATACTGGTGAAGCAAAACGAAGAACACAAGAGTTCTTGGTTTCCATGCTTAGGATTGGTCTCTTATGCTCGAAGGAATCACCAAGGGAGCGAATGCAGATGGGAGACGTGATCAAGGAATTGCTTAAGGCTAGGGATGCATTAACGGGATCTAGAATTCATGGGGAAAGGAGAACAAGAAACAATTCTAGAGGAGAAGGTCCATCAGCCGTTGATGACAATGAGTGGGTGTGACGGTAATTAAAGAACCTATGTGTTTTCTTTGGGACATCAAAGAGATCATGCCTTGTTATCTATATACTTTCTGTTACTCGCGTAGACTCAAGGAGAGATGGTGTAAGAAAGCGAAACAGTCGTTCCTTTCTTTTTCTTTTTCTTTTTTTTCTTGCAGGGCACGTAAAATGAGGAAGTGGAACTAGTTCCACCTGATTGCGTCAAATTATCACCTAGGTTTAACTTTTTATAAAGTGAGAGAAGCAAATCCAGAAGGTTGATTAAACCATAAATATCCTGTTGCTTCTGACATTAGTGTCAAGCACACTCAACTTTGCTGAAAAATCTGAACCTCATTTTCTAATTATGGTCCCAGTACCGGTCATGTTTGCCCACGGTCAGCAATAGCATATCCATCTTGCAAGTCAATTTTTTTTTTTTTAAGTATCCTTACCCTTTTCTGAATCAACTTGTTGCTCGAAGATTCACACTGAGTTATTTATCTATCTTAGCTATTTTACTAATCACAAAGTTCTTCCAAGGCAAATGCAAGAAGTTTTGCTTGCTACACTGAAGACAATAGCACGGTAGTTGGGTACCGGTAAGTCTATCTTGCCTGGTTGATGCATCGTTGATTTTTTTGAAGAAAAATGGAGGTAACAGAGAGTTACCCCCAAATTTATTTTATAATAAAAAAATAAAATGGATTAGATAATATATAAATAGGTATAGATAAAAGAAAGGATCAGATGTTGGAAGGTGATGCCAAGCTTTCAAGTCTTTTTCAAAGCATGGTTGATTGTGATAAAGAACAAATGGCATAAAAAACTTAGCCAACCTCACCTTTCTCCAAAGGCTCCACCTGCCAAGCAACCAACTCGAGGGCCACGTTCCATCTGAGCTAGGCAGTTTGTCTCGCCTACGATATCTAAACTTGAGAATGAACTCCCTTGAAGGAGGGATTCCACCCACTCTGTCTCGGTGCCGTTATCTCGAGGTTCTTGGTTTAGGAAAGAACAAGCTCCAGGGAGAGATTCCTTCCAACCTCACCCAATGTCGACGTCTCCAAATCCTTAGCCTACGCAACAACTTTCTAACAAGAAGCATCCCCAACGAGCTCGACTCTCTTTCGGAGCTCACCTTTCTTGACCTACGCGTCAATGAACTCACAAGCAGCATCCCTCCTTCCTTGGGGAGGGAACCAGTCCTCTCTGATCGACCTCGTCGTCAATACCAACTCCCTTTCAGGGACCATTCCCTCCTTTCTGGGCCAGCTCCCATATCTTATCTTCCTTCTCCTTCAGAGTAACAACCTTTTGGGCAGCATCCCCTCTTCTCTTGGAAAACTCTCTTCTCTTCAATACGTAAACATGTCAAATAACATTCTGAAAGGAGGCATCCCACCTGCACTGGGAAAACTCTCCTCCCTTCTGGTTCTGGACCTATCGCGTAACAATCTAACCGAAGCCATCCCACCGTCACTTGGGAATCTCTCATCTCTCACCGAAATGGATCTTAGCTTCAACACCCTCTTAGGTGAGATCCCACCTGTAATTGGGTCCCTCCCTTTACTCACCAACCTTTATCTCACTTTAAACACTCTCTCTGGAGGCATCCCAGGTTCGTTACGGACTCTACCTTCTCTCAAATTTCTCCGGCTCTCGCATAACAAATTTCCAAGGTGAATGCAAGAAGTTTTGCTTGCTACACCGAAGGAAATAGCATGGAAGTTGGGTACCGGTCAGTCTATCTTGCCTGGTTGATTGTGATAAGGAACAAATGGCGTCAAGAAATTTAGGACAGAAATATTCAGATATTGTTGTCACGTAGAGTCTAAAGTCACAATTTGTACCCTTTGTTTATTAAATTTAGAATTCAGTGAATGGGTGATGATAAGGATTTGAACGACCATAGACAACGTCCAGATGAGGTACCATCCTTTGTTTGGTCAAAGCCAGACGACTCAGCCCTCTCAGCGCACAAACCATCCTCATTTTTCCTACTCCCCTTTGCTGCTTGTTCTCTCAGACGAGAATAAACTTTTTTGAAGAGAAAGGGAGGTAACAGAGAGTTACCCCAAATTTATTTCATAATAAGAAATCGATACAGATTACGTAATATATATAAATAGGTATAGATAAAAAAAAAAAAAAATCAGATTCTAGAAGATGATGCTAAGCTGAGAATTAATCTTAGATAAACAGAGATTGCTCCAACTTCTCAAAGATCGAAGGATGTTTTACAAAACAGAGAAAATAGACATTCTCTTAGTTAAGAAAATATGTGCATTTCTCTTCCTCCATATCTTCCAACAAACCGCCACCATAAGCATATTTCCTGCCTTATTGTTTAAATAACTTCTA
This sequence comes from Cocos nucifera, assembly GCA_006176705.1. Classification (NCBI taxonomy): domain Eukaryota; kingdom Viridiplantae; phylum Streptophyta; class Magnoliopsida; order Arecales; family Arecaceae; genus Cocos; species Cocos nucifera. Next base: position 2,998,719 of record QRFJ01000034.1, on the reverse strand, counting down.
TTCTTCTTCCTCCAACTCGTCCAAAGGTCAAGAAATAAAGATGGTCTTCCTTTCGGTCTCAATGTACCTTAAGAGTAGTCCATAAACTCCGAACGAATGTACATCTAAAGAAAAGATGATTAGTTATTTCTATATTTGAGCCACAAAGAGCACAGCCGTTGCTAACATTCCAACCCTTCTTGGCCAGTACCTTACCTATGTGTAGCTTATTTCTTGTTGCTAACCATAAGAAGATCTTGATCTTGTCAGGAGCTCGGATCCTCCAAAGCACTTTAGCAAATGAACATTTTAGGCTATCATAATTGAGAAAATTATAGAAAGAACCAATAGAGAACAATCCATTTTGAGTCAGTTTCTACACCGACTTTATAGAAAGTAACATAAAGAATGCAGCTTAGGATTACGAAATCTCCTTCCGAGAAGGACAATATTAGCAACCACAAACAAATAAGTTGCTTTGTTGGTTATCATGAACTTAACTAAGGAAATACGTAATGAAATTATCTTTTATAGTGAACAATCATAAAAGCTTATGTCAAAATTTCTTTGAATACAATGACCAATATTTATCAAAGGAATTGGAGCGGCCATCAGTACAGGAACCTTGATTCATACAGCAAAAAAGTTATTTGTTCTCTAATACTAAGAAAAGGGCGAAAATCCTTGTCACACCTGTAGACGAGAATGCTTTCTTTAAAGTCAAGCCACCAGCTAAAGCATTAAACTTTTACAAGAATTAGCAACTACGAAAATTATCTCAGTGACAATACTCTCTTTCAAAATATAATTAATTACTAAATGGCATAAAGCTGAACATTATAGTTGTACTTTATTCATTCCATACAGTACGCTTCTACCTACTTTTATAATTACTAAAACAACACAAATAGGAACATGTCTTCTTTACATACGAGGCTTCTAAAAGCAACAATAAAATTAAGATGTCATGAGCTGTCATCGCCTAGCTTAAAGTTCTAAACAAATGGCCACCATTACACAACATTTTACTTTCGTCATTAGAGATGAGACCTTAATTTGCCGAGAACTTACGCAAAATGGCACCTCAATGACAAAAATTCGAATTTAGTTTGCAAAATACAGCAAAAGCGGAGATCCTCATCCCTGCAAGAGCAGAGCCCGAAATCTCAAATATAATTTACAAAATTAGAACTGTATAAGAATCAAAGGTCAGTTTAGAGAGGGAAAATTTTATTTTCAAAAATATGCAATGTGTTGGTACGGTTGGCTGCTGGAAGGAATGTTCTCGGATATGTTACGAATTATCTTTTCAAATTAGTTAAGACTGCAGAAACAAGACTGTACAGGACTTGAAAGTTGCTATGGATGTGCAATCCAGTTATATATCATTAATGTTTTTCCTTCATCGTTTTCTTATTATTCAATTTCTAAATCATGCAGGAACCTCACAAAGTTGCTGCAGACCATGCCAGAGGCGCGGAGCCAATGGCTGAGGAGATGTCATCCTCTAAGGTGACTACAAGACCTAACTGAAAGCAGATTATCGTACAGAATGATGCTTGTGCTCATTTCAGTCAATGTTCTCCTTATTTTCATGTACCAGGCTTCAGACGTTGGCCCCATGGCTGTAGATGAACCAAGCAGTGTAAAGGCTGAGCAGGATAACACAAACTAATTGGCTGATGCGTCTGCTTTGATGTACCAGAAATCCTGAATAGAGACGGGTCACCGAGCACTTGGTGTATAAGGGGATGATTTTCTGTGCATGGCTGTGAGAGGCTTCTATCATTTGATTTATTTATGCTCATATATCTTGTGTTCGATCATGTTAGAGTCACTGCCTTGAGAACCTTCTGATTACGAGTGAAACTACAAAAAGGGTCGTGTTAAGAGTTAACCATGATGATCTGAGTTGTACAGACAATTGAATGATCATTTAACTCTAGAATTCACCTCCGAAGCTGTCTTTTCCTTCACTTTCTTCTTTTCGTGACTGCAGCAGAGTTGTGCTGAGGTATGTTCTAGGCAAAAGTTCTGTAGCAGTTCATTCAAACTTTGTGGCTTTTATGGGTTCAACAAGCCTTCAATATGAGAAGTGCAGGCTGTACAAAGGATCCCAGTTGAGTAACGTGAACCATAGGTAGCAAAAATGGTCCATCTTGCTTATTGCTTATGCCTGTTGTGCCAAAATTCAGTGGCAAGACTTCTTGTCCTTATGTTGCTAGGGTTTGTAGGTGTGCGAGTTTCTTGAGGTTTGGTAACTACGAAAGCACGAAAGGGCCGAGTGGTTGGGGAAATGTTAAACTGTGGAATAAACATTATGGAGAGTTTATCAGTCCTGGGATACGAGATAACCTTGTTTTGCTAATAAACCGAAATAAGTTTATATAATTAATCTATGAAGGGGTTATTATAATTTTTCACTCTTTTGATGGTGTAGTCTGTCCAGCTTGTGCTCCGACCCTAGTTGATGAGGAGAGCTTGAACGGTGCTGTTCGGCTCGTATCAAAACTAAAACATGTCCCGCTTGATCTTGGTTTGTTACCTATGGGGCAAAATCAATCTCAGCTCGTTGTGCTTGATGCATAAATCTAGGTTCGGATATTGCGATATAACGAGGGCCTGTTGGACCAACAGAGCCCCCGGTGCCAAAAAATTTGCTTTTGTGCTTGCACTTCTAGTTACCATAAACTTAATCTAAAGCTCAGCGGAAGTGGTTTAGAAGTCACGGGGATGCAGCTGACTTTGCAAGTGGAGGTTATAGATTCATGTTGCATGTCCATATCTAAATAGATATGGATAGAAATTTGAGCATTTGACTAACCACTATATCCATAGTGGTCAAAAAAGAAAAAAAAATGATATGGATATGGATGGATAACCATCCGATTTGTATCGGAATATAGTGGAGCCTGATGGTGATAACTGCAGCCGCGTGCTGGCGGGCCGCTCGAGGTTCGGTGGAGTCAGTCTCATGGGATGGTGCCGTGTGCGGCGGATTGAGGGTGACAGCCATCGCCGCCTGACAGTGGGTCGCTATCGCCTACGGCGGACTGACTGATGGTGATGGCTGCAGAGCTTGCCGAATGAAGGGTTGAAAGCCTCCGTCGTGTGCCCATTTTGGAGGAGTTCGTGCTCCTGAAGAGGAAGATAGGAGGGAGTTCGGCTCCCATAGGCATCTGGCAGGAGGTATGCAGCTAAGGCTCGTCCGCTGAAGAGTTCGGCCGCTGAGAATCCGAAGCTCGGCCGTTTGAGAGTTCGGCCGGCTGTTGGACTTCGGCTGAGGGTTGGACGCTTGAGAGTTCGGTAGGAGCTCGGTCGGCCGAAGTTCGGTGAGGGCGACCGCTGAGGAGTTCGGCCGAATGACGACTGCTGAGGAGTTCGGGCTCCTGAGTGACGACCGCTTGGGGATTCCGCTAAAGCCCGTCCGTTGAGGAGTTCGGCCGCTGAGAGGACTTCGTTGAAGCTCGGCCGCTTGTAGTCGGGCCGAAGGAGTTCGACCGTGGATCCGAAGGGGTTCAGCCGTGGGGAGTCCGAAGGAGTTCGGCCGCCCAGGAAGTTCAGTCTCGACGCTAGGAATCCGAAAGAAGCTCGGGAGCTGACCAGTTCGGTTTGCTGGAAGAAGCTCGGCCGCTGGGAGTTCGGCTGAAGCCCGTCTGTCGAAGCTCTTCCGCGGCTACTGGTTACATTAGGCTGAGCGTCGAGCCGGGCTTCGGCAGGAGCGGAATTTATCCCCAACATTAATCATATCTTTGATTTGATTATTATAAAGTTTTATTATCTGACATATATTTATATTTATATTTATATTTTTACTATATAATTTGTTTCTATATTTATTTAAACTAAATATAGATACAAATTTTTATATTTAATTAACATCCATAAATATGGATACGAATATACCAGTATTCGATTTAGCTTGAGCCTTGTTACATGGATATTTTGATTTACACATGAATACTTGCTCCCTACGCTTTTGACTGAGGATTGGTTTGGCACTTGGTTACGAGTTGGATACTCTCAGAGGACAAAACGTTTGGGCACTATGACATGTGTTAGCACTCAACATCCACGCCTGATACCATGTTAATCTACATGGTGTTACTCTAGGCACCATTTTAGCTTAGATCAATACAAATGACTAATTAACGATGCAAAAACCAATGCATCAATTATGGTACAATAGAGTTGTAATTTACTAGTTATTCTAGATGTTCGTCAAATCTAGGAAAAATCATATCACCATTCAATATTTTTTGACCTACCATTGGCCAAACTAAATGGGCACTTAGTCCAATATGTGTAGGATCACTTAGCCATATTTCATAATTGAAAAAATGGATGCCATGGAAGTACATGCCACTCAGCCAAAGAAAAATAATGGAGAGTTGATCAAAATGAGCACTAAATACTTTTCGAGAGATTTCTAAATCACTGATATGATTATCAAAATCATAGGCATCAGCATGTAGGTTTCAGATCCCAGTAGTAGTATCAGGGCCTTTAGCTATTGTTATTGAGAAATGGCCGGGTCTAGACCATTCCTCGAAATACATTTTTATAAGATCTCTATCTACAATAATTTTTACTTTTGGTTCCGGTGAATCATCGTTAGTGTATTCTAAATTCACGATGCACTACTAAGGTCATATTCAAATTGAAATCTTGCTTTTAGTAATATAAAAATATTAGATATATGTTTTTAATGCATTAAAATATGTCTCTTGAGCTGTGTATTTGGTTGGATTAGATCAGGCCAAATATAGCAGGGTGTCTGATGCTCGGTACCACCATGAGCAGGTATAAATTTATGAAAAAGGAAAAAGAAAGAGAATTGCAAGAGAAATAAATAGTTTTTTATTAATGAATAAATAAGGGGTTTAGCTTATTCCTTCGTATGAAAGAATGATTGATCTTTTTTTGTGATGTCAACCATTGAATTATATTGGTGCAGAATCTGGTTGACGTCGGATCGAGCTGGAGTCGAGAAAGACGAGATCGCTATCAGTGATCTACAAAATAAAGTTTCGTTCGGAGTCGATGGTGGTGGCTCTGGCAAGATCCTCCGACGATCAAGTCAGCTCTTCTGGCCAATAGAAATGGAGTGCTCAGGAAAGAGTTTGACAGAGTTTAGAGAAGGAGAGGAGAGCTTGAAGAAAACGTATCTGAAGGATCCCTTTTCATAGACGGAGTCTGTAGTAGATTTATGGTGACAGCTATATTGTCTGATAGTAGGCCGCGTAGAATTTGCTACAAAAAGGAAGGTGTCATCAGACTGATAGTGGTAGCCATACCGTCTGATCGTAAGCCGCGTGGGGTTTGCTACGGAGAAAGAGGTGTCACCAGACCGATAGTGGCGGCCATACCGCTTGGTCATGGACTACATGAAATTTGTTACAAAGAGAGAGGTGTTGCCAGATCGATAATGACAAGCATGCCGTCTGGTGGAAGCATGCATTCAGAGTCTAATTGAGCTGGAGGAGTCTAACTATAAGAGTAATCCGCAAGAAGGTCGGCTCCTGGAGGAATCCAATTGAAGAAAATATCTGAAAGAAGTTCGGCACTTGGAGGAGTTTGACTACAGAAGCAATCCGAAAGGAGTTCGGCTCCTGAAGGAGTCCGACTGTAGGAGAAATTTGGAAGAAGTTCGGCTCTTGGAGGAATTTGATTGAAGGAGAATTCTGGAAGGAGTTTGGCTCTTGGAGGAATTCGATTATAGAAAAATTTTGAAAGAAGTTCGACTCCTATAGAAATTAGACTGAAAAAGAATTTTGAAAGAAGTTTGGCTCCTGAAGGAATCCGACTGAAGGAGAAGTTCAAAAGAAGTTTGGCTCCTGAAGGAGTCCGACTGCAAAAGCAATCCAGAAGGAGTTCGGCTCCTGAAGGAGTCTGAAAGAAGTTCGACTCCTAAAGAAGTCCGATTGTAAGAGGAATTCGAAAGAAGTTCGGCTCCTGAAGAAATCCGACTGAAGGAGAATTCTAGAAGGAGTTCGACTCCTAGAGGAGTCCGACTGTAGGAGAAATTTGAAAGGAGTTTGACTCCTGTAGGAATTCGACTGAAGGAGAATTCTAAAAAGAGTTTGGCTCATGGAGGAGTCCGACTACAGAAGAAATCCGAAAGGAGTTCGGCTCCTATAGAAATCCGACTAAAAAAAATTTTGGAAGGATTTCGGCTCCTGAAGAAATCCGACTGAAGAAGAATTCTGGAAGGAGTTCGGCTCCTGAAAGAATCCAACTGAAGGAGAAGTCTGGAAGGAGTTCGGTTCTTATAGAAATCTGACTGAAGGAGATATCCAAAAGAAGTCCAGCTCCTGGAGGAGTCCGAAAAGAGTTTGGCTCCTGAAGGAGTCTGATTGCAGAAAAAATTCGGAAGGAGTTCAGCTCCTGAAGGAATCCGACTGTAGGAGAAGTTCGAAAGAAGTTCGGCTCCTATAGAAATCCAATTGAAGAAGAATTTTGGAAGGAGTTTGGCTCTTGAAAGAGTTCGACTGCAGGAGGAATCCAGAAGGAGTTTGGCTCATGGAGGAATTCGACTGTAGGAGAATTCTAGAAGGAGTTTGGCTCCTGAAGAAATTCGGTAGGAATTCGATCGCTGGGGGAGTTCGACTGGGGCTCGACTGTTGAAGAGTTTGGCCAGTCGAAGGAGTTCAGCTAAGGCTTGACCGTCGGAGGAGAATTTTTGATCGAAGCCCTTCCATGATTACTGATTGCATTAGGCTAAGCATCATGCAGGACTTCGACGAAAGTGGAGTTTATCCCCAACAATAGTTCCTTCCACTTTCGAGTTCAAAATTCGAAGGAAGGGAGTACCAAAAAGGTGACCGCTAAAGTTCTTTTTTGGGCTCTACATCCGCTGAGGTTGAAGCTTGTAAGAGATCTTGTCTCCAACCGAAATTGATGTTGAAGTGAAAGCTCGAGGGAGATCTTGTCTCCAGTCGAGGTTGAAGGAGATCTTATCTCCTATTGATGTAGAAGCTTGGAAAAGATTTTATCTCTAACAGTCGAGGTTGAAGGAAATCTTATCTCCTATTGATGTAGACTCTAAAGCTCGGGGGAGATCTTATCTTCAGTAGTCGAGGTTGAAGAAGATCTTATCTCCTATTGACGTAGACTCTGGAGCTCGGGGAAGATTTTATCTTCAGCAGCTGAGGTTGAAGGAGATCTTATCTCCTATTGACGTAGAAGCTCGGAGGAGATCTTATCTCCAGCAGTCGAGGTTGAAGGAGATTTTATCTTCTATTGATGTAGACTCTAGAGCTCGGAGGAGATCTTATCTCTAGCAGCCGAGGTTGAAAAAGATCTTATCTCCTATTGACGTAAGCTCTGAAGCTCGGGAGAGATCTTATCTCCAGCAGTCGAGGTTGAAGGAGATCTTATCTCCTATTGAACGTAGAAGCTCGGGGAAGATCTTATCTCCAGTAGCTGAGGTTGAAGAAGATCTTATCTTCTGTTGACGTAGACTTTGAAGCTCGGAGGAGATCTTATCTCCAGCACCTGAGGTTGAAGGAGATCTTATCTCCTTTTGACGTAGACTTTGAAGCTTGGAGGAGATCTTATCTCCAGTAGTCGAGGTTGAAGGAGATCCTATCTCCTATTCACGTAGACTCTGAAGCTCGGAGGAGATCTTATCTCCAGCAGTCGAGGTTGAAGAAGATCTTATCTTCTGTTGTTGTTGGACACAATGGGGCCATTGTCGGAGCCTTTTCTTCATTTCATCTAAAATGAACAAGACCTTCGATTTTGCTTATGTTAGGACGAGGTTCTCCTCCTATTCCTAATAGACTGTGGGAGCACATAAGGATCGTTGTCAGGACTTCTTCCTCCATCTCGTCTAAAATGAACGAGGCCTTCGACTTTGCTCACGTTAGGATGAAGTTCTCTTCTTATTCATAAAGGATTGTGAGGGCACATAAGGGCCGTTGTTAGAGCTTCTCCCCCCATCTCGTCTAAAATGAATGAGACCTTCGACTTTGCTCACATTAGGATGAGGTTCTCCTTCTATTTCTAATGGGTTGTGAGGCATATAAGGGCCGTTGCAAGGGCCTCTCTTTCCATCTCATCTAAAATGAAGGAGACCTTCGACTTTGCTCACGTTAGGATGAGGTTCTCCTTCTGTTTCTAACGGACTGCTTTTAATTGCTTCTTTCCTGTCATCATATAATTTTTGCATCAAGAAATAATAATGTTGAAATCGAAAAGTTTTATTGAGAAAAAATTACTGGTAGTACATCCTCAAATTTTTTGAGTTCCAAGATCGTGGGAGCATTGTTCCTCTGAGCTTCTTCAGATGATAAGTCTCGGACCGGACGACCTCTATCACTTCATACGGGCCTTCGCAATTTGGGGCAAGCTTCTCCTGACTTTGAGACTGGGAGATGGTGGCTCGTTGAAGCACTAAGTCTTCCATTTTGAATGTTTTACTTCTGACTCTAGAGTTATAATATCGGGGCATCCTTCCTCTGTAGGCCGCTATCTGAACCTAGGCTTTCTTCCTTTTTTTTTTCAACAGGTCGAGGTCGACTCTAAGGTCTTATGAGTTATGCTACTCATTGAAGGCCATGATCCGTGCTGACAGAAGCTTAAGTTCAATTGGGATGACTGCCTTTATTTCAAAGGCCAAGGCAAATGGTGTTTTTTCACTCGACAGCCTTTGAGTAGTTCGGTATGCCCAGAGGACGTGATAGAGTTCGTCCACCCAGGCCTTCTTAGCTCTATTGAGCCTCATCTTGATGCCTTGCAACAGAGTCCGATTGGTCACTTTGGCTTCCCCATTTGCCTGTGGATGAGCTACCAATGTGAAGTGATGGAAGATGTTTAGGTCTTTGCAGAACTCAGGGAACCTCATCCCAGTGAACTATCGTCCATTATCAATTATGAGAGTTTAGGATAGATTGAACCGACAGACTATTGACTTTCAAATGAAGTCCTATGCCTTGGCCTCGGTAATTTTTGCTAGTGGTTCCACTTCGATCTATTTGGTGAAGTAGTCGATCATGACCAAAAGAAACTTTCGCTGCCTGGATGCCATCGGAAAAGGGCCACGTATGTCCATTCCCCACTGCGCAAATGGCCAAAGTACGCTTAGTGGAGTAAGCTCAGAGGTCGGCTGTCTTTGTATGTTTGTATTCTTCTGATAGCAGTCACATTTTTTGACATACTTCATAGAATCATGATACAAGGTCAGCCAACATTATCCTTACCGAAGTAGTTTTTATGATAGAGACTTGGCTCTTACGTGACTTCCATAAATTTTCTCATGCGCTTTTCATAATGCGAAGTCGGCCTCTGAAGGTTGAAAATATCTCAGCAGTGGTAGCGAGTACGACCTCTTATACAACCTGTCCTCATACAAAATGTACTGGGAGGCTTGATTCCTGAGTTTTTAAGCTTCTTTCGGATCATGAGGAAGAACTCTCTTCTTGAGGTAGCTAACCAACGGGTCAATCCAGCTCGGCTCAGGCTCCGTTTGCATAACGACCTATGATTTTTCTAAGCTTGGATATTTCAAAGTCCCAAAAAATACTTATTTGGATAGTTCGATTGGGACTGATGTGACCAATTTAGAGAGGAGGTCAATTCTTATATTTTCTACCCTCGGAATCTATCGAATGTCAAAACTGCCGAAGGTCAGAGTCAAATGAAACTAGGTATTTCATCATACTCTTCTTCCATGCTTCGTAATTGCTGCTAACTTGACTGACCATCAATTGAAAATCACTATAGACTTGGAGCCGATCTACTTTTAATTTTTTTGCTATTTTTAATCCGACGATCAGCGCTTCATATTCAGCCCCATTATTAATCATGGAGAATTCGAAGCATAGCGCGTACTCGACGATGACTCCATCGGGACTGACTAAGACTAACCCCACATCTGTTCTAGCGGAGTTGGAAGAACCATCCATGTACAGAGTCCAAAAGCATTCAGAAAGGTCGGCATCCTCCACGGAGAGGCTCGGTTGCGACAGTAGAGCATCAGTCTCGTTCTGTTCAAGCTCGGCTTCAGCTGAATTGGTACATTCTACTATAAAATCTGTCAGTATCTGAGCTTTGATCGACAATCGGGGTCGATAGTTGATGTTAAATTTCGTAAGCTTGATTGCCCATTTTGCGATCCTCTCGGAAGCATCCGTTCAATGAAGGATTGCTTTTATTAGTTGGTCTGTGAGGACCATTATGGCATGCCCCTGAAAGTAAGGTTGGAGTCTTCTGACAATAATTAAAAGACTGCAATTGACAGTACCATCATTATATACAAATAGACTCTCAGATGTCGACTTTTGATCATCTATATTGGACATGAAATCTGAGTCTGTGTATCCCTGGACTTGGAGTTCTCCATTACCAAAGACCAACATCATATCCTTAGTTCTTCTCAAGTACTTAAGGATACATTTCACAGAAGTCCAGTGTTCTTCACCTGGATTTGACTGATATCTGCTTGTGACACTCACAGCATGGGCTATATCAGGTCGTGTACATAGCATGGCATACATGAGGCTCCCTATTGCAGAAGCATAAGGGATCTTGCTCATGCGTTCTATTTCCTCAGGTGTGCTAGGGCACATCTTCTTGGAAAGATGAATACCATGTCTGAAGGGTATTAATCCCCTCTTAGAGTTTTCCATACTAAACCTCTTTAGTACTTCCTCTATGTACATCTTCTGTGAAAGTCCTAGCATCCTATTCGGTCTATCCCTATAGACCTTAATTCCTAGAATAAAGGATGCTTCACCTAGGTCTTTCATGGAGAATTCCTTGGACAACCATATTTTGACTGTTGTCAACATGGGAATATCATTTTCAATAAGGAGGATGTCATCCACGTACAATACGAGGAAGACAACAGCGCTCCCACTGATCTTTTTGAAAACACATGGTTCCTCTTCATTTTTGATGAAACCAAATAATTTGATCACATCATTGAAATCGAGTGTTCCAGCTCCGAGATGCTTGCTTAAGTCCATATATGGACCTTTGCAGCTTGCAAACCTTGTGATCAGTATCACTGGATGTGAAACCTAGCGGCTGTTCCATATAGATATCTTCCTCAAGATATCCATTTAAGAATGCCATTTTCACGTCCATTTGCCATATTTCATAATCGAAATAGGCTGCAATGGCAAGCAATGTGCGGATGGATTTTAGCATAGCCTACTGGGGAAAAGGTATCCTGATAGTCAATGCCTTCGCGTTGACTATAAACCTTTTGCCACTAGTCTAGCCTTGAATGTCTCCACATTTTCCATCTGCACCAATCTTTTTTCTCTTGAAGATCCATTTACACCCAATAGGTACTATACCTTCTGGTGGATCTACCAAGGTCCAGACTTGGTTTGAGTGCATCGAGTCAATTTCTGACTTCATTGCCTCTAAGCCATTTCTCGGAGTCGATATCTGATATCGCCTCATCGTTGTAGGTTTTGGGATCATCACCATGAGCACCATTACCTATGAGGAACATATTTCTCTACTTTTTTTCTGAAATAAGTACCTAAGTATCTTCTCAGGGGGATGGAAAACTCTTTTCGATCTATGAGGTGGAGGAGGTAGTGATTGTATTGGCTCAACCTGATTTGGTTCCAATTGGTCCTTAGCTCGTTGCTACTTGTGAGACTTTCTCTTCAAGCTTGATCTATTTTTTCCAATGCCGCTATCTTGAATAAACTATTTTTCAAGAAAGATGGCATGTCGACTCACAATCACATTATGGTCTTCTAGAATGTAGAAATAGTATCCTAATGACTCTTTAGGATATCCTATGAATCGAGCTCTAAAGGACCTAAACTCTAACTTGTCCGCTTGTTGTCTTTTGACATGAGCCGGACAATCCCAAATTCTGAGATGACTCAGACTTTGGTTTCTTACCATGCCATATCTCATACGGTGTGGTAGGAAATGATTTTAGAGGAAACCCTATTCAGTAGATATATTGAAGTTAACAGACTGATGTTCCCAAAAAAAATCAGGAAGGTCTGTGAAGCTCATCATGGATCGGACCATATCCTAATAGAGTCCTGGATTTCTCCATTCTGAAACTCCATTGAGTTGAGGTATTTCAGGTGGAGTCCATTGAGAGACTATATGCCATTTTGCTTGAGATAGTCTAAAAATTTTTGACTAAGGTATTCACCTCCTCGATCTGATCGAAGAACCTTAATGGGTTTTTCAGTTTGTTTTTCTACTTCATGTCTGAATTTCTTGAACTTTTCAAAAGCTTCAGACTTATGTCTCATAAGATACACATACCCATACCTGAGATAAATCATCGGTAAAGATAATGAAAGTAGACAAAATTGCCTCTAGCCGGCACATCAAATAGGCCACACACATCGGTATGTACTAGGACAAGTAGATCCGTGGCCCTTTTTCCATGTCCTACAAAAGAAAGCTTAGTCATTTTGCCATGAAGATAAGATTCATAAATTAGATATAACTCAAATGTCAACAATGGACTCAATAGCCCGATTTTTCTCCTAATTTGTTAATCCTATCTTCTGCTATATGACCTAGTCTTAGGTGCCATAAATATCTATCGTTTGGACTATCCCTAGATTATTTTGATTTTATGTCATTCATATTTTGCTCGATATTAAAAATAGATACATCAATATATAACTGATAGAGATCGTTAATGAGAAAATTATTTATAATTTTATTTCTTTCATAAAAAATATTATAATGGTCCTTAAAAAAATTAATTACATAGCCTTCTTATGCTAAACATGAAACAAAAATCAAAATCCTACTGCAACAGACACATAATAATAATTTCTAAGTACTAAATTTAAGCCAGACGGTAGTCGAAGAGGGTAGGTTTCCATGGCCACAGCAGCAACTCTTGCTCCATTTTTGATGCATAGGATCATCTCACCATCCCTCAACCTCCTGCTATCCTCAAGATCCTGCATGAAAGTGCACAAATAAGCACTAGAACCTAGAGTCAAGCACCCTAACTGGAATGCAGAAAAAATCATAAGATTAGATTCAATAATGAGCATACCTCCAGAAGGACCTATCTTTTTCTTATTCTTTAGGATGACCAGGTATATAGGACAGTTTCGCTTTCAGTGGCCATCAATATTATAATAAAAATACTTTTCTTTGTCAGTGGTCTTCTTCTTCAGCTCTATCTTTTTTTCTTTCCATCTTCCATCTTCTGTCTTTTCATCGACTTCTTCTTCTTTCCAAAAGACTTTCTTTTGGAAGAAGTTCATTCCATAGCAAGTACCAATCCTTTAAAATCTTTTATAGAAAGCTCAATAGTAACTAGCATGTTCATAAGCTCGGCTAGAGTACTCTAAAGTTTATGCATATGGTAGTTCATGATAAACTGCCCATATGCATCAGTCAAGGACTATAGAATTATGTCATTCTACAGATCCTGGTCTAACTTCACTTCGAGCTTCTTAAGCTCTTCCAAGTCTTTGATCATCATTAGATAATAATCTTGGACTGACTGTCCATCATATATTTTAGCCTTAAACAGTCATTTAGTGATTTGATATTTGATTGTGCGACTCTATTTACCAAACAACTCTTGCAGGTGAGCCAACATTTGGCAGACAGTCTTGATATCTTCATGTTGGTGCTGAAATCCATCAGACATCGAGCCCAACATATAGTATCTAACTTTGTTATCTTCATCTATCCATTTGTCAAGAGATGCTTTCTATTCAGTGAACGGACGGACTGATAAGGTGGAAGAATTCTGATCCAATACATGAGTTAACTTTTTAGAAATCAAAATGATTTTGAAGTTCTAGAGCCAATCCTTGTAATTGAGTTCGGTCAGTCTATGGGTGTCCAGGATATGGGCTAGTAGATTTGATGCAGACATTTTTCTGTAGAGAGTTAAAATTTTTAGTTAAATTTTATAATTAAGATTTGAATAATTTATTTAAAAATTTAATTTTTAAATAAATTAGCTTTCACTATTTTCTTGAATTCCTACACTCTCTCTGTAGAGATGCAAAAATCTTCGTGATTAATAATTTCTAGTGGATGGTGTAGTCCCACCAACTGACTCATCACCTCACCTAATAGTTATTAATGATGGATTAGCCAATGAGTGAATAACTCTTATTCAATGATTCTCTAATCATGGTGCATCCATGCTTGATCTTTAATTCATGAATCTTAATGTGTCCAAAATATTGATTCACTTTTTAGTTAAGTCAGACCCACCATTTGCATAGATTGGATTCCTAATTGGAGCTCTCATCATATCCAAAATATTGAGCCCAATCCATCCTCTAGTCCATAGCATCCAATGCCTAATAGACATGGTTGCATTTTTTTGGTGCAACTAAACCACTATGATCAGTCGAGAACAATCAACCTCGGAAAGGATCTGCATATCTACAATGGTGGAAGATCTTAGACTTAATCTTTTCTTAGGAAGATTTGATTTAAGTCTCTTTAAACTTGACTTGACATAGCCATAACCATTATGACTAACCTAGTGGCATGGGTTAGTTCGGATTATTAGCCACCTCAGATCAGGACTGAGCCGACAAATATGATCAAGTAAGTGAGACCGATGGAAGGGATATGCCATTGACTCGACAAGAATGCATTCAAGTCGAGTAGCTTCCAATTAAAAATAAGTCAATCGTATCTGCCAAACTTACCTTAGACACCAAATTATTGAGCCAAAATTAATTGGGTTAGCCTACAATCCAGACTCTAACCATTGAGCCTAGTTAGGTCTTAGCTTGATCGATCACTCATGTGACTCGATCTTGACCCAGACTTAATCCTATTAGGTTGATCAATTTAAGTACTCTTGATCCCATCTAACCAACTCTTGATTCGATTTGATCAACCGCTAGACCTAATTGAGCTATCCAAGTTCGAACACAATTTTATGAATATATCTTAGATCTAAAAATTCTCAAATTTAGACCTAACATATTTTATTATCTTAATTCTTAATTAAGTTTGAGGTTTATAAACAAGATATGTAAATAAAATCCTAGGATTTCAGGATCTAGAATTTTGTAGAAAATAAATTTTTGATTTCTGATTAAGGACGAACGCGTAGCATTCCTACATATCATAAGAGCACCCCATCGAATGGAAGGAGAGGGTCTTTAAATCCTACTTTGTTCTTATGACCGGACAGTCGAGAAAAGTATTTAAATCAGAAATATGATAAATCTACAAAACTCATTAGATCTAAATATATATCACATATATAAAATTGATCTAACTTAAAAATATATTTTGCATACATCTCATGTATTATATCATGCATGTTTTTAGATCTAAATTATCTCAAAAATATCTAAAAAATAAAATTTAAATTTGATCATATCAAATTAAATTTATTTAAGATAACTTTATAGAACTATTCTATAACTAGTCTAAACATGCATCTATCATATCTTATATGAACAAAATTAAATAACTTTATTTTTTATTTTTTAGAGCTAATTATAATATTTATAATATCAAAAATAGTAAATAAATAAATCTAAAAATTATAATTAATTAAATTAAAATTATGATTATTCTAGACTATACATAGAATAATTCTATTCCTAGTCTATCATGCATCTCATACATCTTAGATCTAGATTATTTAATTTTTTTAATTTTTAATTTTTGATCTAATCACATCTAATGTGATATCTAAAATTAATTAATTATTAGATCAAAATTATATTAAAATTAAATTTAATTAATTATGGAATCTAGCTTTGATATCAGTTGAAGAAAAAATCATATTTTCTAGGTTAGGTTCGTTCAAATCTGGTTTGATTAAGAAAAATATTTTAAATTTTTTTTTTTTAGATCTAAATCAGATCTGAGACTTTTTAGATCTAATTTTATTAATCTAATAAAATAAAATAAATTAAATCTAATTTAATTATACCATATTATGGGTAATCCTATTATCCTATGATGATTTTGATGTTTGCCTGAGGTTCTGGATGTAGCCACGCAAGCGTCTGACCTCTATCGGTATCCACTCGGGCAGGATCTAGAGATCTTCTTCTTCTCAATCTAATCTCCAAAAATTAGATCTAGATCTGATCTTGAAGGTCTTCAAAATATCTTTTAAAAATCAGCTATTGTCTCTTGCAGTAGTGCTGCCTTCTTCCTTTTCTATCACCTTTCTCTTTCTTGGATCACACCAAAATCGAGCCCAAAGCCTCTTGAATATGGAGAGGAGAGAGAAGATCAGAGGGTGGCATGGAGAAGGAGGGAGAGGGGCTATGTGGCATGGGCAAAAGGTAGAAGAACTAAATTCTAGGTGTAGACAGGATTTATATAGACCCTGCTGCGCCATGCAGTGCCACATCATCCAGGCCAATCATGGCTCTTTATGCAATCAGATTTAAATCTGATTGGTGGGATGACATCATCTGATCCAATCAGATTAGGATCCCTCACAAACCTCCTTAAGTGGCGCCAAGACTAATCAAAGATGACTCTTTGGCGCCACCCAAGTTGAATGCATGAAGCAACTGGAGTCCCATCTATATGGGACTCCAATCCTTATCCACTTTGGGTGCACGCCTTCCTAAGCATGTGCCCCTTGCCTTTCTACTATTTAGCAGGAAGATAAGGGTCAAAGCTCTCTTCTATGGGTGCATGACATATGGACAGATGTCTAAGTATCAAAGGTCAATATTTGACCAAAGTCTAAGAAAAAGATTTAGCAAGTGATGGAAAATGGCAGGTATTGTCTCAAATTTATCTCATAAATTAAGACAATCCTTTTCTGAGCTGGATAAGCTCCAGTTAGATCAAGTAAAGATTTCTGAGTAAGTCCAAACATATTTGACTCAGTCGAGACAACTTTTAATGATTATTAAAGAAGAACATTAGGCTCAATCGTATGCTAACATGATTTTTTTGAACCTAATTGAATCTTATTCGAATCAATTGAATTGGGTTAGTTTAATTGATGATATCCAGATCCAAATTCTTATTTATGTGATCCAGTTAGATTTAGTTCTGTATGATAATGAGATATATTATGATCTCTATCATAGACATCATCAAAACACCTTCCGATGAATCAGAACTTTTCTGATTCAGATAATTAGTATGATCGATCGTCCAAATCATTCTAATTGCTTCCAAAATTCACCAATAACACCTAGCAGTATATAGTGGCAATCCATCAAAACTGAAAATGAATCTCTCAGTGTAGTTATCTGTGTGATTAAGTTCCTCTATCTTGAGCTCCGATCGGATTAGGATTAAGGTGATCTCGTCGAACCCTAATTTCTGTCATATGAATTAATCATTCGATTCAAGTCCAATGTGAAAATTCTAATAGAAACTCTTTCTATTATTTCACTCTGCCATGGTCATGGGCTCATAGACTTGATTCTCATGATCATCATAGGGCTGCTCCTCTTCTATCGAGGTAGATAGATCTCCTATCGGTGTAATCCAATTCCTATAATGAACATGCTGTAGCCAACATACACCTCAAATTTTCGAATAGCTAGGAGACCGAGTTATGGTGTAGTCAAACTATAACACCCTCAAGGTGAACTACCAATGCACCTCAGATCAAATAACCAGACACACCACTACAGCTTCGAACCAGTCATTGATGAGAAGGTAGACTTCCTCATGACTGCTCGCAGTGGTCACATTCAGTGCCCTCGTTCTCTAAGAGTATCTGTACTCTCACTCTAATATCTCTACACCATAGACTCAAGACTTATCTATCCTAAAGAAATAATCATACACCAATTTTTCAGATCAATCACCATCCTCATGATGATCCTACGATCGAGAGCATTTTATGAGTTAATAATGAAAATTCATGATGGTCGTTTTCCACCCACGGACGGCCCCTAGGATTGGAGACAGTAGAGGACCTCAATCCCTGTGTGGTATATCACTACTAAATAACAACATCTTGGAGTCATTTTGCTAACCCAAAATGCTTTAATCATCGAGAAATCTAACCTACCAAAAAAAACCTATGGTATATCACTACTAAATAACGACATCTTGTAGTCATTTTGCTGACCCAAAATGCTTTAATCACTAAGAAATCTAACCTACCAAAAAAAAAAAGGGAAATCTAATGTAAAAAGTCATTTGATCAGCTGATTTGTTGCAATCTTAGTGTTCACTGCTCATTTAAGTTGGCCTTGCAAAGCATGCCACACGATAAAACAAAGCCATGATTATAAACCATCCAAGTAATTTTTTTGAGTGAGTTTTTTAAATTGCAGAAACATTGCTGCACTGTTGTTTCTTAACAGATTTCCTTGGATTCGAGACCAACAAAAGTTTTGGCGGCCAAAATTGAACGAATTTCCAGCCTGGATGGATAAATGCATTCATTCACCAAAATTATAGTTGGTAAAACGGTGCTAGATCGGTGCCCTTCCTTGGCTTCTGGCTACTCTAAAAAAAAGGGATCGAGTTTGGTTGGAGTTTGGTGTACCAAGCTCAAGCAGCATCCCAAAGAGTAGTAGGAAAGAACTTGCATAGCAATGCGTCTGAGACCCCTTGTAGCATCATGAGGGCCTCGAAGCTCTTGTGATGGTTATAAGGGTCGGTGATGCCGTTGTAGACCCCATGGGTGGTGCCTTGAATCAATGAGGGATCAGCACCTCCATGATTTGCTCTATGAAGGAAGGGCGAGTAGTAAATAGAGGCGCTCCACCAGAAGCTAGCTGGTGTTGATGGTGGATCTCAAGGTAGTGGTCCATCTCCTAGGTTTTTCGATCCAGCTCATCCTACTAGCTGGACTTCCTCTGGAGCTAATGATTTGCAAGTTCACTTGTAAACAAACCCTACGAAAAAAGAAGAAGGTGAAAGAGAAGGAGTGGGCTCGTACTCCTTGCCTCAATCGCCATCCCTAAGACAAGGGTGCAAATGGAGTGAACTTCACTTGGGGCTCCGATGGGTGGATTGAAAGACCTGGGGACTCATTCTGGACTTATAGGGCATGATTGGTTACTCTGCCTCAAGCTCCTTGAGGGAGGAGAGAGATTCGGGTGATCACTCGATGCCAGAGCAGGCTGGTGGGTTGACAGTTGCAGATCGTGTACCATGGTGGTCAGCACTTGGACTTGTAGTGGAAGCTACTGAAACTGCTCGGAGATAATGGCTGGGGTGATCGATGCCTCCAAGACACTAAGATCCCAATGATCCCAGTTAGGATCAATAGGCTCCACTAGTATCTCTAGAAGGGTGGTTGAAGATGTTGCCACACCCTTCTTGTTCTTCATACTCAGGGAAAGGGGAGAACTCAAGAGTCTCAAATGCGGGTTAGGCTCTTCCTTTAGCGCTAATCTATTATCGCTGGAAAGTCGAACTAGCTCAAGTTGATGACCTGGAGCTAACATTAGGAGGAGAAATGGAGATCGCAGGATTGTTGGTCGAGATCTCTGAGTTGGAATTCATCCTCGGGTCTACAATCGATTCTCCACATCGAGTCCTGCAAAATCACCATAGATAGAAAAGTTCTCACACTAGAAAGGTTCTCCGATGGTGGACTCTTCGATACCTAAGCAAATTTTTTATGGAAGCAAACAGAAAAGGTTTGAGCTCGCTCTTAGAGAGAATTTGGTAGTAAGATGGAGTATGAAGTGGGGTGGTGCTCGGATTGAGAAGGAGAGATGGAAAGTGGAGATTTGGTGGGGGCCATGTGAGAGGTGATGCTCTCTGGCGGGATCAAAGTTACTCAGAGCTTTATCAATGAAGGAGAGAGAGAGAGAGAGAGAGATAGAGAGAGATTACAATTCATATGGAATCATCAGAAGAGGGCATGCGAAGTAAATCTTTTTCTCCTCCTTACCTAAAGGGTCATGGAGAGTTAGAATTTACAGACAAAGGTGGGTGCCTACTGTTTGAGAGAATGTGTGCCATTTATTTCTCTCCTAAGGCCGTGGATGCATGTGGAGATTGTTAGGGAATAACGACTTTGGACATTTTGGAGGTTCTTAAGGGTCCGGATCTCGCTGAGTGGAGGAGTGGAGCAAGGAGCGGCTGGCTGTTTGTTGTCTTGTTGGTGGAAGATTCTAGAACTCCTTCAGTCGTAAGAGTCCAGGTGATAGTGGTTTAAAGATGGATCTAATTCCCTTTGGTGAGGACACATGTTGGGTCGCAATTGGATCGCCAGCACTATAGTGGATGGGCCATCTCTGCATGTATCAGATTAATTAGATAGAGCATCATCAATAATAGTTAGATGATCGAGTTTTATAAATTGTACAAGATTTGATATTTGTTAATATAGAATATTTATTATAAATTGATATCAATAGTGTTGATGGGATGTGAGATTATAATGAATTTTAAGATTTTATATATTCTTTAAGGTCTTATCTGAGGGAGTGTGTGAAGCGAGCATTAGAATGCAAGAGCGGGCACCGTTACAAGAATATTTGAATTGATTTAATACATGGATTATTAGCTAGCTAGCAATTGTTAAAGTCACGATCAATGTTCATATGTGATAATTACTATTCATTCAAATTGTCAGTCCTAGTTGGGTTGATGTTTTGCATTTGATAATCTAACAAAGCAAACTCTATCCGTAGCAAAAGCAAAACATAAAAATTATCTGGGCCTGAAAAACAAATCAGCTTAGCCTTCTTCAAACACAACCCACCACCACCTGCATGCACTTGGCTTGTAATAATGCAAATATTCTCAAATTTGGTCAATGGCCAGAACCCCCACGTCAAGGGTCACGACTCGGATATATTTTTCAACATACCTACGGACTCTAGGATTTTCATACCACGACCATTAGCTAGGTATTGCTGGTCCATCACTGCAAGTGGTCAACACATTTGGACCCACATTCCAGTCGGTCATAGAAGGCGCTGTGTTGTAGGCTCTAGCTTTCGTCAAGGAACGCGGTTTTGGTTATTGCAAGTCGATAATGGTGGGCAGTCAAGGTTCGACTCTGTCACGCATTCCAACTGCTGTGGCCCAGTTTTGTGATCAAAAGCTTCTAAATTGTGTCTGATTGCTCGATGCTTGACGTCAACCGCCAAGTGGTCCTTGCCACCAAAATATGCATTGATATGGCCTAGTTGAGATCCCGCACGTCCCACATTCCTTTTTTTTTTTTTCCGAGTAGAAAGAGGACTACTTTGCATGCTAATTCCTGCATTCATCTGGCTACGTGATTCAGCACAAAAGGATGTCATTTTATTAGAAAAAAATACTATCACAAAATAATAATAACATAATTTTTTTTCCCTTTTTATATAATTAATTAGGATATCATTATGATTTACTGAACAATAATAATACATATGATTTATGCAAGATAAAATAATCAAACAATCCACAAACAAAGAATTCCATAATTTTTAACGTGAAAAATCCTTGTGTTGGGGGAAAAATTTGCATGGCCCGATAAGCTAGATGAGAGAGGCCTAGGACCTGAAGACGTCTAGAGCTAGTAGGATGGAGTCCTTACTGTCTTTGGCCATACATCATCCCCCTATTCGCGGCCAATCACTTCTCTGATCGAAGATAACTAATCTCCCATACTTGCTCGTTGTGATCCCTCGCTCGGAAATAATGATGACATCATGATAGGTGACTGCCCAAAAAGCTGGCCGCCACTGCTACTAACATAGCCTTCTAGCAGCATTCAACCAACTAGTCCTCGGCACATGGTCGATCAATTCTTGCTAACCTAATCAATTGAGATGTGGCTGGGGGTCGAGATCCTGGACTTGCTACTTGGGGTCGGATGCCAAAGTAGCCCGATCCCCTATAGAATTATATAGTTTGACCGGATTGCATGAAGGCCAAAATTTTTTTGAGATAACTTATAGCGATGAGTAATCTCGAAATCAATTAAGAGTTAGAATCAACTGACGATCCTCGGAGGAGACACCAGATCCAGGAACCCTCTCTCGTATCTCCTTCGATCGAGGGATAGACCGACAATTGGCATACCGCCCCCCATCTTAGTGCCCGATCCATCATCGTCCTGCCGACCGCTAGATGTCGACCTCCGCCAAGGACCACTCTTGATGAAGTTGGCTCCCTCTTAATCCCATCAAATCACATCGTTTGAGGTGTCCCCAATGCCTAGCTGTGCACCATAAGGATCATATCAAGTCAGGACACCCTGAAAGTCATTTGTCACGCTGCAGGGGCATTAAATGCCCCGCTTACATATAATAATAAATGATCATCATTACAAGCCCTAATGGGACATGACACGATAGGTGGGTTCTGTAGTCGGTGGAGACATCCCTTTTCTCTTCATCCCTCGTATTTCTATTCTCGAGAGATAACACCCAGCCGTGCCGACGTTCAACAGAAATCGACGTCAACACCTTGCAAAAAACAAAACCATGAGATCTAGTTCAGTCAAAATTTTTTTCACTATTTAGAATAATGGGATCATAATAAAACTTCTACAAATTAATTAACAGCTGCACAAATATATCATCATGATTTAATCTTAGCTTTCATAATAAAACTATCATAG
The DNA here is from genome assembly GCA_006176705.1 of Cocos nucifera. Lineage (NCBI taxonomy): Eukaryota > Viridiplantae > Streptophyta > Magnoliopsida > Arecales > Arecaceae > Cocos > Cocos nucifera. The sequence goes on along the minus strand of QRFJ01000034.1, from coordinate 2,976,284 downwards.
GACAGTCTGTGACAGTGGTTGGTAAAATCGCTGCTATAAAATGATCTATGATAGTGTTGGAAATTGCTGCCATAAGTATTCTATAGTAGTGATTTTTATAACCGCTATAAAAATCATTGTCATAGATCTACAGCGACGGCCGCAGTGGCAGCGGTTAACTAACCATATCGTAGCCATTGGCAACGATTTTTAGGCTATGGCAATGATTGTGAACTGCTGTCGTAGCCTTTTTTCTATAGTAGTGATGCCGTTCTGCATGGTATCGAGTAAAGATTTTGAGATTGGTGGCCGTATATTTATGACTCTATATGGTATCACAATAAAGATTTCGAGATTGGCATTCTATGTGTTTATAACTCTACATGGTATCGGAGCAAAGATTTTGATATTGGTGGCCGGTATACTTGTGACTCTACATGATATCAGAGCTAAAATTTTGATATTGGTAGCTCACATCTTTATAGCTCTATATGATGTCAAAAGTCATAAGCTGAAGAGAGATTGAGCAATTTGTGGCTTTGATCAGATTTATTCAAAATATAGTTCTTGAAATGCAACTTGATTGTTAGTGATTTCTATGTTGTAGCTCGTGTGGCACGAGGGAAGAGCTTCTAGTAATTTGCTGCATAATGGTGCAAGTATGTGAACTCTTGTTTTGGCGATTCAATAGGAAATCATCATGGCTAGTGCTACTACCTTCTATCTCAATAGATTTGAGATGCTTAACGTCACTAACATTAATATGACTATTTTTGTTAATCATACTTTTCTTCATAAGTTGAACAATACATGTTATCTATATTGGAAGGCTCTTCAAATCTTATTTATCGGATCAAGATTTATGAGATATTTTAGATGAATTAGAGATGACACAACATATTAGATTACGAGAGAAAGTAAAATCTAAAATTTAGAAAGATAATGTGGATTCTTTAAATTTTAGTTGATAAAAAATATTTTCTCTATATTTAGAATATAAAGAAGCGAAAGGAAGCATGGGATATTATTACAGCCATCCACTTAATTTATGCAAGTTGATAGATCCCAAATGAAGATTATCTAAAGAGTGAATTTTGGTTTCAGGCTTTTCCAAAGATTTAAAAGAGGAACAAAATTAGTTTAAAGATAAAGAATTGAATGGAAGAGCTTAATTAGTTAGAGATTGGATCGATGCTAAAGAGTCAAAGTATAATAAGATTGATAGCTTAATGATCAATCAAGTCTGAAAGAGAATCTTGAGCTAGGAAGCTTGATCAAATGGCTGCAGTCTTAAGTTTAGAAGAGATCGTAATTGAAGAATCTGCTAATTTTAGAATTACTCGGAAAGAGTCAAGGATGCTATAATTGATCCAATTATTGGAGATCTGTATTGAGAAACAAAAAATAAGAAAACTAGAATTGTAAAAAAAGAAATAGATGGAAACTAATGCTAAATAAAAGAATTTACTTGTTGATATATGCATACTTCTTTAGATAAAATAGATACTTAACACATGTTTATAATATGTTGAGTTATTCTGGATATTTGCTATAAGATTCATACTTTATTATTATAGTATTTTTAAATTATATTATTATATTAGTGTAATATTCAAAGATTCTTATTGGACTGTAAAACTCATCTTCCTCCATTTATCTTTTTTTTCAGACTTATAAGGTATCTGTACTTGCTAAGATTGGGATTATGATTTGAAAGATTGATTAGATAAAGCATCACTAATATCAATTAAATGATCGAGTCTTATAAATTATAATAGATTTGATATTTATTAATATAAAAAATTTATTATAAATTGAGATCAATAATGTTCATGAAAAGTTGAGATTGTAATAAATTATAGGCTTGCATATTCTTTAGAACTTACCTTAATGAGCGTACAGTCATCATGTATCCGATCCGGATGTTGGTTTGAGGCGTGATATTTTCATCGATTATTTTGAGCATCCACATATTGGTGAGATCCTCCACTATTTTTATTTATTATTAAATTCATTCTTATTAGTATAAATAATT
>QRFJ01000034.1:2905072-2974245 GCA_006176705.1 Cocos nucifera | reverse complement strand
TTCTGGACTTATAGGGCATGATTGGTTACTCTGCCTCAAGCTCCTTGAGGGAGGAGAGAGATTCGGGTGATCACTCGATGCCAGAGCAGGCTGGTGGGTTGACAGTTGCAGATCGTGTACCATGGTGGTCAGCACTTGGACTTGTAGTGGAAGCTACTGAAACTGCTCGGAGATAATGGCTGGGGTGATCGATGCCTCCAAGACACTAAGATCCCAATGATCCCAGTTAGGATCAATAGGCTCCACTAGTATCTCTAGAAGGGTGGTTGAAGATGTTGCCACACCCTTCTTGTTCTTCATACTCAGGGAAAGGGGAGAACTCAAGAGTCTCAAATGCGGGTTAGGCTCTTCCTTTAGCGCTAATCTATTATCGCTGGAAAGTCGAACTAGCTCAAGTTGATGACCTGGAGCTAACATTAGGAGGAGAAATGGAGATCGCAGGATTGTTGGTCGAGATCTCTGAGTTGGAATTCATCCTCGGGTCTACAATCGATTCTCCACATCGAGTCCTGCAAAATCACCATAGATAGAAAAGTTCTCACACTAGAAAGGTTCTCCGATGGTGGACTCTTCGATACCTAAGCAAATTTTTTATGGAAGCAAACAGAAAAGGTTTGAGCTCGCTCTTAGAGAGAATTTGGTAGTAAGATGGAGTATGAAGTGGGGTTGGTGCTCGGATTGAGAAGGAGAGATGGAAAGTGGAGATTTGGTGGGGGCCATGTGAGAGGTGATGCTCTCTGGCGGGATCAAAGTTACTCAGAAGCTTTATCAATGAAGGAGAGAGAGAGAGAGAGATAGAGAGAGATTACAATTCATATGGAATCATCAGAAGAGGGCATGCGAAGTAAATCTTTTTCTCCTCCTTACCTAAAGGGTCATGGAGAGTTAGAATTTACAGACAAAGGTGGGTGCCTACTGTTTGAGAGAATGTGTGCCATTTATTTCTCTCCTAAGGGCCGTGGATGCATGTGGAGATTGTTAGGGAATAACGACTTTGGACATTTTGGAGGTTCTTAAGGGTCCGGATCTCGCTGAGTGGAGGAGTGGAGCAAGGAGCGGCTGGCTGTTTGTTGTCTTGTTGGTGGAAGATTCTAGAACTCCTTCAGTCGTAAGAGTCCAGGTGATAGTGGTTTAAAGATGGATCTAATTCCCTTTGGTGAGGACACATGTTGGGTCGCAATTGGATCGCCAGCACTATAGTGGATGGGCCATCTCTGCATGTATCAGATTAATTAGATAGAGCATCATCAATAATAGTTAGATGATCGAGTTTTATAAATTGTACAAGATTTGATATTTGTTAATATAGAATATTTATTATAAATTGATATCAATAGTGTTGATGGGATGTGAGATTATAATGAATTTTAAGATTTTATATATTCTTTAAGGTCTTATCTGAGGGAGTGTGTGAAGCGAGCATTAGAATGCAAGAGCGGGCACCGTTACAAGAATATTTGAATTGATTTAATACATGGATTATTAGCTAGCTAGCAATTGTTAAAGTCACGATCAATGTTCATATGTGATAATTACTATTCATTCAAATTGTCAGTCCTAGTTGGGTTGATGTTTTGCATTTGATAATCTAACAAAGCAAACTCTATCCGTAGCAAAAGCAAAACATAAAAATTATCTGGGCCTGAAAAACAAATCAGCTTAGCCTTCTTCAAACACAACCCACCACCACCTGCATGCACTTGGCTTGTAATAATGCAAATATTCTCAAATTTGGTCAATGGCCAGAACCCCCACGTCAAGGGTCACGACTCGGATATATTTTTCAACATACCTACGGACTCTAGGATTTTCATACCACGACCATTAGCTAGGTATTGCTGGTCCATCACTGCAAGTGGTCAACACATTTGGACCCACATTCCAGTCGGTCATAGAAGGCGCTGTGTTGTAGGCTCTAGCTTTCGTCAAGGAACGCGGTTTTGGTTATTGCAAGTCGATAATGGTGGGCAGTCAAGGTTCGACTCTGTCACGCATTCCAACTGCTGTGGCCCAGTTTTGTGATCAAAAGCTTCTAAATTGTGTCTGATTGCTCGATGCTTGACGTCAACCGCCAAGTGGTCCTTGCCACCAAAATATGCATTGATATGGCCTAGTTGAGATCCCGCACGTCCCACATTCCTTTTTTTTTTTTTCCGAGTAGAAAGAGGACTACTTTGCATGCTAATTCCTGCATTCATCTGGCTACGTGATTCAGCACAAAAGGATGTCATTTTATTAGAAAAAAATACTATCACAAAATAATAATAACATAATTTTTTTTCCCTTTTTATATAATTAATTAGGATATCATTATGATTTACTGAACAATAATAATACATATGATTTATGCAAGATAAAATAATCAAACAATCCACAAACAAAGAATTCCATAATTTTTAACGTGAAAAATCCTTGTGTTGGGGGAAAAATTTGCATGGCCCGATAAGCTAGATGAGAGAGGCCTAGGACCTGAAGACGTCTAGAGCTAGTAGGATGGAGTCCTTACTGTCTTTGGCCATACATCATCCCCCTATTCGCGGCCAATCACTTCTCTGATCGAAGATAACTAATCTCCCATACTTGCTCGTTGTGATCCCTCGCTCGGAAATAATGATGACATCATGATAGGTGACTGCCCAAAAAGCTGGCCGCCACTGCTACTAACATAGCCTTCTAGCAGCATTCAACCAACTAGTCCTCGGCACATGGTCGATCAATTCTTGCTAACCTAATCAATTGAGATGTGGCTGGGGGTCGAGATCCTGGACTTGCTACTTGGGGTCGGATGCCAAAGTAGCCCGATCCCCTATAGAATTATATAGTTTGACCGGATTGCATGAAGGCCAAAATTTTTTTGAGATAACTTATAGCGATGAGTAATCTCGAAATCAATTAAGAGTTAGAATCAACTGACGATCCTCGGAGGAGACACCAGATCCAGGAACCCTCTCTCGTATCTCCTTCGATCGAGGGATAGACCGACAATTGGCATACCGCCCCCCATCTTAGTGCCCGATCCATCATCGTCCTGCCGACCGCTAGATGTCGACCTCCGCCAAGGACCACTCTTGATGAAGTTGGCTCCCTCTTAATCCCATCAAATCACATCGTTTGAGGTGTCCCCAATGCCTAGCTGTGCACCATAAGGATCATATCAAGTCAGGACACCCTGAAAGTCATTTGTCACGCTGCAGGGGCATTAAATGCCCCGCTTACATATAATAATAAATGATCATCATTACAAGCCCTAATGGGACATGACACGATAGGTGGGTTCTGTAGTCGGTGGAGACATCCCTTTTCTCTTCATCCCTCGTATTTCTATTCTCGAGAGATAACACCCAGCCGTGCCGACGTTCAACAGAAATCGACGTCAACACCTTGCAAAAAACAAAACCATGAGATCTAGTTCAGTCAAAATTTTTTTCACTATTTAGAATAATGGGATCATAATAAAACTTCTACAAATTAATTAACAGCTGCACAAATATATCATCATGATTTAATCTTAGCTTTCATAATAAAAATATTTATACTAATAAGATGAATTTTAATAATAAATAAAAATAGTGGATGGATCTCACCATATGTGGATGCTCAAAATAATCGATGAAAATATCACGCCTCAAACCCAACATCCGGATCGGATACATGATGACTGTACGCTCATTAAGGTAAGTTCTAAAGAATATGCAAGGCCTATAATATTTATTACAATCTCAACTTTTCATGAACATTATTGATCTCAATTTATAATAAATTTTTTATATTAATAAATATCAAATCTATTATAATTTATAAGACTCGATCATTTAATTGATATTAGTGATGCTTTATCTAATCAATCCTTTCAAATCATAATCCCAATCTTAGCAAGTACAGATACCTTATAAGTCTGAAAAAAAAGATAAATGGAGGAAGATGAGTTTTACAGTCCAATAAGAATCTTTGAATATTACACTAATATAATAATATAATTTAAAAATAACTATAAATAATAAAGTATGAAATCTTATAGCAAATATCCAGAATAACTCAACAATATATATAAACATGTGTTAAGTATCTATTTTATCTAAAGAAGTATGCATATATCAACAAGTAAATTCTTTTATTTAGCATTAGTTTCCATCTATTTCTTTTTTTACAATTCTAGTTTTTCTTATTTTTTTGTTTCTCAATACAGATCTCCATAATTGGATCAATTATAGCATCCTTGACTCTTTCCGAGTAATTCTAAAATTAGCAGATTCTTCAATTACGATCTCTTCTAAACTTAAGACTGCAGCCATTTGATCAAGCTTCTCTAGCTCAAGATTCTCTTTCAGACTTGATTGATCATTAAGCTGATCAATCTTATTATACTTTGACTCTTTAGCAGTCGATCCAATCTCTAACTAATTAAGCTCTTCCTATTCAATTCTTTATCTTTAAACTAATTTTGTTCCTCTTTTAAATCTTTGGAAAAGCCTGAAACCAAAATTCACTCTTTAGATAATCTTCATTTGGGATCTATCAACTTGCATAAATTTAAGTGGATGGCTGTAATAATATCCCATGCTTCCTTTCGCTTCTTTATATTCTAAATATAGAGAAAATATTTTTTATCAACTAAAATTTAAAGAATCCACATTATCTTTCTAAATTTTAGATTTTACTTTCTTCTCGTAATCTAATATGTTGGTGTCATCTCTAATTCATCTAAAATATCTCATAAATCTTGATCCGATAAATAAGATTTGATAAGAGCCTTCCAATATAGATAACATGTATTGTTCAACTTATGAAGAAAAGTATGATTAACAAAAATAGTCATATTAATGTTAGTGACGTTAAGCATCTCAAATCTATTGAGATAGAAGGTAGTAGCACTAGCCATGATGATTCTCCTATTGAATCGCCAAAACAAGAGTTCACATACTTGCACCATTATGCAGCAAATTACTAGAAGCTCTTCCCTCGTGCCACACGAGCTACAACATAGGAATCACTAACAATCAAGTTGCCATTTCAAGAACTATATTTTGAATAAATCTGATCAAAGCCACAAATTGCTCAATCTCTCTTCAAGCTTATGACTTTGACATCATATAGAGCTATAAAGATGTGAGCTACCAATATCAAAATTTTAGCTCTGATATCATGTAGAGTCACAAGTATACCGGCCACCAATATCAAAATCTTTGCTCCGATACCATGTAGAGTTATAAACACATAGAATGCCAATCTCGAAATCTTTATTGTGATACCATATAGAGTCATAAATATACGGACCACCAATCTCAAAATCTTTACTCGATACCATGCAGAACGGCATCACTACTATAGAAAAAAGGCTACGACAGCAGTTCACAATCATTGCCATAGCCTAAAAAATCGTTGCCATAGGCTACGATAGTGGTTAGTTAACCGCTGCCACTGCGGCCGTCGCTGTAGATCTATGACAATGATTTTTATAGCGGTTATAAAAATCACTACTATAGAATACTTATGGCAGCAATTTTACCAACCACTATCATAGATCATTTTATAGCAGCGATTTTACCAACCACTGTCACAGACTGTCCTATGATAGTGATTTTATAACCACTGCAATAGGTGACCTATGGCAGCAGTTCTATAACTATTGTGATAGACAAGCTATGATAGCAATTTATAACCGCTGCTATAGATCTATGCCAATGATTTATGAACCGCTGCCATAGCTTATCTATGACAGCGATTACAAAATGCTGTTATAGATCTAATGCAATGGTTGGTACGTAACCTATGGCAGTATTTGGCATACCTACGACAGCGATTTTGCAACCACTACCATAGCTTTTAAATTAAAAATATATATATATATTTTATTTTTTTTATTTTTTACTTGAAAATGATGTAGAGAATAGGAAGGGGTCGGGGCCGACAATCGGGCACCGATCGGACAAGAAGGGGGAGGCGGGGAGGTGGCGGAGTTGACAGATGAGCCGGTCGGGAAAGAAGGAGGATGGGGAGGTGGCGGGGCCGATGGCCGAACCAGTCGGGGAAGAATTGGCAAGCAGCGAAGTGGCGGAGCCGACGGTTGGGCCAATCGGGGAAGAAGGAAAAGAGGAGGGGGAGGTGGCAGGGCCAGCGACCGGGCCAGTCGAGGAAGAAGGGGCAAGTGGGGAGGTGGCGGAGCTAGGCCTCCGAGGTAGAAGGAGGAGGCAGGGGTGGAGCCGGCATCGATCGGGGAAGAAAGTGATGGCAGGGGAGGAGTTGGCACCGACCGTGGAAGGAAATCGAGGGAAGGGCTTCATCGATAGCGGAGAGGAGGGAGAGAGAGAGCTGGGAGAGGGAGGAAAATGAAATGGGGACGGAATTTAAGAAAAAAACTATCTATGATAGCGATTTTCGAATAGTTGTCATAGATCTACGGCAGCAGTTACTGAAAATCGCTGTCATAGATCTATGGCAATGGTTATAAAATCACTGCCATAAATTCATAGCAGCGATTTTTAGTAACTACTGCCATAGATTTGAAATATTTTTTTTTAAATTTTTGCTCCAAAAATTATATAATTTTAAAATTTAATATCCATCTTCATCGTTAATTATCTAAATAACTATCATTAGAGTATCTTCATAAAATATCGTCTCGATCTGATAGTCCTAGCTTCATCAATCAATAAAATTTAATTTCGACGATCATAAATGATGGTGCAATGATCTGATACATGGAGACCATCGATGGATTCAAAAATCTGCAATGATGATCTCGATGATGTTTGTAGCATACTATCAAAGTTTTACTTCAATCGAATATCGTTATCATGATTAATTTAGTATGAGATGATTTCGATCGTTAAATAAGAAATGAGTGATCAAAGGATTACATGTCATTCGATTATAAGATAATTTTTTAGATAAATAATTTTGGCTACTATTTTAATCATTTTTATAGTGGTATTCATAAAATTTAAACTATGAATTTAAGAATGATCCAAAACTATATGTCGCTCGATACTCATTCTTAAACTTCTTTAGTAATTATGCTTATTCTTTTGCAAGATTTACTTAACATGAATAGTTCATACAAAAATGATATAGATTTTACGATTATCATCCTATAAAATGATTAAAATTATAGTAAAAATTATTTAACTAAAAGATTATTTCATAATCGAACATCGTTTGGCCCTCTGATCACTTATTTCTTATTCAATGGCCAAAATTATCCCATACTAAATTGATCATGATAACGATATCTGATTGAAGTGAAATATTGATAGTGCACTATAAACGTCACTGAAATCATCACTGTAGATTTTTGGATCCATCGATAGTCTTCATTTATCAGATCATCGTGCCGTCGTTCGTAGTCGTCGAATTCAAATTTTACTAAAAGATGAAGCTGGGGCTATCAGATCGAAGTTGTCTTTTGTGACAACACTCTAATAGTAATTATTTAGATAATGAATGGTGAAGATGGATATTAAATTTTAGAATTATATAATATTTAGAAAAAAAATTTAAAAAAAATATGGTGGTGGTTACACAAAATCACTACTATAGGTTGGACTCATAGCAGCGATTTTACTTAACCATTGCCATAGGTTGGACCTATATACTAGCGATTTTGTGTAACTGCTATCATAAGTCTGATCTATAGTAGTGGTTATGCATAACCACCACTATAGGTTTGATCTCTATTACAGTGGTTGACTAACCGCTGCTATAGATCGACTTATGATAGTGGTTACGTATAACTGCCTATGGCAGTGGTTAAATAAAATCGTTATTATAGGTTTAACGTATAGCAGTGGTTCTGTATAATTGCTGCCGTAGATTTTATGGTAGTGATTTTCGAAATCGCTGCAATAGCATGTGCTGTCGTAGTCCCATTCTATAATAGTGCATGCTATATGAAATAGATCAATCATGCCTAGGATCTAAAATAAATACCAAAATAAAAAAAAATTGGAAAGAATTGAAAGAAAAAATAATTATGAAAGAAAAAATTTAAAAAATAAATTTATTTAAAGAAAAATAAGAATTAAAACTTCACAAAGGTGTACGTCTTACGAAGGAGTCTTTATATGGACACATAATCTCTTCTCTCTTTCTTTCCAATACAATCTTTTACACCATTCTCTATATGGTTCCCCACAATAAAGAGATACTAAAGATCCAAAGCACCATGTGGATGAGAGTTTGATTCCTATCTTGATCCAAAAACTAGAAATTCATTAGAATATAAACTCTAACAAAAAAATAATTAAATAGAGTAACACTAAGACTAGTTAATCCTAAAGTCATTAAAATTATAATGACCAACTAAAAATAGACTTCTAATTGAATTGGGTCTTGGCAATAAATCTCAAGTGCTGGAATCGATTGAGAATTACTAGAATGTATATATGAATGGAGGATCATGTTCAAAGATAAATGAGAAAGAACAGTATGTGACTATTTATCCTCAACCATATATTGGAGCGTGTGGCTCGAACGGATTAGTAGGGCCTTCAGGTTGGTAGCCACTTCACCTACAACTCTATTCCAACAAGCAAGAGGATTGTACCACAGCTGGATGAAAGTCTGCAATGGGCAAATTAAAGCAGCATCGACTAAAATCTGCAGCATGCTACTTAATGATGCAGATATAGATGAATCGGGAATATAAACACCAATAAAATGATGAAGCAACAAAGTAGGAGAGCAGGCATAACCAACAATTGAAGTTCGTAAAGCAGGCTTTACATTCACTCAGCGGCGAATGGAGAAAGGTTTTCTTTTGGCTGCAAGTAAAGGAAAAGACCACGTCGATTGATGATCACTGGCATTACTTGCTCTTTCTGCAAATACTGCGTTAGCGTTAGTTAATTAAATAAAGGTGGCCCACAGCTTAAGATGGGCACCACAAAGTACCACGTATCCTACCAGCATAGCCCACATCTAATTGTGGCCTCTGGTGGGACGCCTGTACATAAAACCCCTCCTTTGAAATAAATTTTGGATGGGTCCCCCTCCCTTTCAATCAGAAGAAGCAAAAAAAAAATGGTGTGCATGAGTCGGAGGCATCTTTGATTTCATATCATGACCAATGAACTAGCATTTGGGTGATGCATTACAGCAAGTGGTCGGCGCACATTTGGAGCCACATTCCAGTCGGTCAATAAACTTCATTCGCGGCGCTTTGTTCTGTAGGCACCAGCTTCCGTGAAGGAAGCCGGGGTGGTCAAAAATGGTGGACTCAGTGCTCCTCCATGTCACACATTCCCACTGCTGTGGCTGGAAAAAGCTTCCAAACTTTGCCCAAGTGCTCGATGCTAGGCCCTGGCATTGGTTATGGCACCCATCGGACATCTATATCATCCAAAAAGCGGTTGACGTGATCGATCACCTTTGAAATTTTTAGACAGACGCGATAAGACTCTGACGTAAATTTCAACTAACCAAACCAAGGATAAGCGTGTTTAGTTTCTGGAGTCCAAATTACACTCGCCAGTCGCTCAATCAGGGAACTGGATTCTTTGCGATACTTAAAATATATTTTATTAAAAAATAAACGGTTATATGATTTTAATCTAAATTATTTAAATATTTTTAAATTTTATTTTTTAAGTATTTTAATACATGCAAATGAGTATAATCGAACATCTTCAAAATATGTACTGTTTTTTATGATATAAATTTTTTATTATACATCATATCGTATGGTATGATGTATAGTGCATCGTTCATCATATGATGAACGATTGCATGCAGCTGCACCCATGAATATGTATCTATCGTTAGATAAATGCACTATATTGTACGGTGTATTGGCGGATCCGCGCGCTTTTTTTTTCGAGTACCGTAGAGGATCCAGGATCCGTTCCCAACAGGGCAGCCATCCTCCCACCCATATAGGGTAGAGGACGTTTTGCGCCACCGAGCTATGATTGCCCTCCTTCCATCATCTTCCCAATGGATCTGTCATTCATCCATTCCATTCCAAGGGTACTTTGGCTAATGCATGCCACCCTTCTTCTACCGAGCTATGCCACCTCACTGGCCTCCCGTTCTTCAACTTCCACCACCACCATCTTAGAAGGGAGCAAGAGTGCTGTTGATCGTCTTGCCCTGCTCTCCTTCAAGTCCATGATCTCCAGTGATCCATTCCAAGCCCTGGCCTCGTGGAATGACTCCATTCATATCTGCCAGTGGCAAGGGCTGACATGCGGCCGTCGCCACCCTGAAAGGGTCACCGCCTTGAGACTCGACTCCCTAAACATACTGGGCTCCATATCACCCTCCTTAGCCAATCTCACCTTCCTCCAGAGGCTCCATCTCCCCAACAACCGCCTCCATGGCCACATCCCGCCGGAGTTTGGCAAACTATCCCGCCTACGCTATCTCAATTTAAGTGGAAACTCCCTCGAAGGCGGAATTCCACCCGTTCTTTGTCACTGTCCTCGTCTCCTAGAACTCATTCTAGGGAACAACATGCTTCAAGGCGAGATTCCGTCCAATCTAAGCCAATGTCGAGAACTCCAAGTCCTAAGCCTACGCCGCAACTTTCTCACAGGGAGCATCCCATATGAGCTTGGCTCCCTCTCGAAGCTCACCTATCTTGACCTCCGCGTCAACAACCTCACAGGCAGCATCCCTCCTTCCTTGGGGAATCTGTCCTCTCTCATCGACTTCGACGTCAACACCAACTCCCTTTCAGGTATCATCCCCTCCTCGCTGGGTCAGCTCTCATTCCTCGTCTTTCTTCTTTTACAAAATAACAACCTCGTGGGCATCATCCCTTCTTCTCTTGGAAAACTCTCCTCTCTTCAATACCTGGACCTATCACATAACAGTCTAGATGGAGACATCTCACCTTCACTAGGCAACCTCTCCTCTCTTCTAGATCTGAACCTATCGTATAACAATCTAACGGGAAGCATCCCACCCTCGTTAGGGAATCTCTCCTCTGTCACCGAGATGGACCTCAGGATCAACACCCTGTCAGGAGAAATCCCTCCTTCCCTTGGGCTCGTGCCTTCCCTCTCCATTCTCTATCTCTCGGGAAACACACTATCTGGAGGTATCCCACCTTCATTCGGGTCCACCCATTCTATCACGCTCACAGTTATCGGGCTATCGCATAACAAGTTGTCGGGCAGGATTCCTTCCTCCATCTACAACCTCTCGAGCCTCATCTACCTCGGTGTCGCTGATAACGAGCTCATCGGCACTCTTCCACCTGACTTGGGCCACTCTCTTCCTAACCTCCGAGCACTTCTCATGTACTTCAACCAATTTCACGGGCCCATCCCCGTTTCACTTGTGAATGCATCGGGCCTCCAAGACATCGAGCTCACAGGAAATAACTTGACTGGAAAAATCCCCACGAGCCTGGGTGCCTTGCCGGAGCTATACTGGTTGAGTCTGGACAGGAACCAACTAGAAGCCGGAGATGCCGATGGCTGGAGCTTCCTCACTTCCTTGACGAATTGCAGCAACCTACAAGTACTGCAACTTGATGACAACAGGCTTGGAGGCACGCTGCCCAGCTCCATGGCAAATCTTTCCACCACCCTCCAATGGTTGGTTCTGGGAGGGAACCAAATATCAGGTAGCATTCCTTTTGATATTGGTAAATTCTTCAACCTGACTCTCCTTGACCTGGGCCGGAATCTCCTCGCCGGTAGTATTCCTGACTCCATTGGAAAACTCCGGAGCTTACAGATACTTCGCATGTCCAACAATAAGTTGTCAGGTCCAATTCCAACCTCAATCGGCAACCTGACTCAGCTGAGTGAACTTGATTTAGTAGTCAATTCCTTGACGGGAAGCATCCCTTCTACCCTGGGTAACTGTCAAGCTTTGGGATATCTTGATATTTCGTACAATAAGCTTACTGGTGGCATACCCAAGGAGGTTGTTAGCCTTTCCTCACTCTCTATATACCTCGGCTTGTCGCATAATTCTCTCGCCGGTTCCCTGCCTTTGGAAATTGGTAGCTTGAACAATCTCCGGGAGTTGCACTTATCTGAAAACCAATTAACTGGTGAGATTCCTAGGAGCATTGGAGAGTGCCAGGTCATGGAGATCCTGGATATGGAAGGCAACCACTTGCAAGGGATCATTCCCAAATCGATGAGCGATTTGAAAGGGATTCAAGAGTTGGATCTTTCCAGCAACAACTTGTCAGGTGGTGTCCCACAGTTTCTAGAGGAGTTCAGATTTCTGTACTACCTTAATCTCTCTTTTAACAATTTTGAAGGTGAGGTGCCAACTAAAGGAGTTTTTCGAAATCTGAGTGCCATCTCGGTTGTTGGTAACGACCAGCTTTGTGGTGGTGACCCAAAATTGGGCTTGAAAAAATGTTCCACCCAAACTATTAAGAGAAAAAACGGATCGTTGCCAATCAAGGTGATCATTCCAGTTGCAGTCGCACTTCTGTGTTTAATATGTTCGGTAATCATTCGTTATAGGTTATGTAATTCAAGAAAGGATGTTCCAACACCAGCCTTGCTAGAAGAACAGCTCATCAGAATCTCTTATTCTGACCTTCTTAAAGCAACAGATGGGTTCTCGTCGGCAAATCTGATCGGTGCTGGAAGTTATGGTTCTGTGTATAAAGGAATTATGGATTTTGATGAAGAGAAAATTGTGGCTGTGAAGGTACTCAACCTTCTACAGAGAGGGGCTTCCAGGAGTTTTATGGCTGAATGTAATGCTTTGAGAATTATCCGACATCGGAATCTCGTCAAGGTGATAACATCCTGTTCCAGTGTGGATTATAAAGGGGATGATTTCAAAGCTCTAGTTTTTGAGTTCATGCCTCATGGGAGTCTGGAGAAGTGGTTGCATCCACAAGCAAGTGATCAAAGTCGAGACACAAATCTGAGTCTTATCCAGAGGCTGAACGTAGCCATTGACGTTGCCTCTGCATTGGATTATCTTCATCACCATGGCCCAACGCCAATTGTTCACTGTGATCTCAAGCCAAGCAATGTTCTTCTCGATGAAGATATGACTGCTCACGTAGGTGACTTTGGGCTGGCAAGGTTTCTTACCAAAACGGTCAGCAAGTCATCTCAGAATCCATCCTCATCAATTGGAATGAAGGGGACAATTGGTTATGTTGCTCCAGGTGAGGATCTCATCCATGACTTGTTTTGACTTTTGTATGCGTGTTTTCCAAAAGTTGTTTTTTTTTTAAAAAAAAAATAAATAGGGGCAGTATCCTAAGTACTGATAATTTAATGTGAGAAAGTTTGCATGCCAAAATATTTCTTTCATGCATCATTTTCCATAAATCAGAGTGTAGTTTTTTTTGAAGAATAAATCAGAGGATAGTTACTTTCCTTCTGCATGATTCTTCTATTGCGATTCTGAAGGGCAAGCACATGCTTCCCGACTTGATTTGTATTAAAATAACTAATGCATTCTGTGGCAGAATATGGGGTGGCCAACCAAGTATCTACCGAAGGGGATGTGTACAGCTTTGGAATACTTCTGTTAGAGATGTTTACAGGGAAGAGACCAACCGATGTGACATTGAATGAAGGCACAAGCCTTTGTAAGTTTGTTGAGATGGCCTTTCCTGAAAGAGTCATTGATATTATAGATCCATGCCTACTCCTAGAAGACAAAGATGGAGGAGTCGATGATCATAAAATTCAAAATACTGGTGAAGCAAGACGAAGAACACCAGAGTTCTTGGTTTCCATGCTTTGGATTGGCCTCTTATGCTCGAAGGAATCGCCAAAGGAGCGAATGCAGATGGGAGACGTGATCAAGGAATTGCTGAAGGCTAGGGATGCATTAACAGGAGCTGGAATTCAAGGGGAAAGGAGAAACAGAAACAGTTCTAAAGGAGAAGGTCCGTCAGCCGTTGATGACAATGAGCGGGTGTGACGGTAAACAACCAATGTGTTTTCTTTGGGTATCAAAGATATCATGCCTTATCGTCCATACTTTTCGGTTCTGTGTAGACTCATGGATCGATGGTGTGATAAAACGAAACAGTCGTCTTCTTCTTCTTTCCTTTTATACGTTGGACGGGAAAAAGGCGGAAGCGAGCTAGTTCCACCAGATTGTATTATTAATTGGATTTGATATTTATAAGAATGAGATAGACCGGTAAGAGAGAACAAAAATTAGTGACAATTTTTTATGACGAGAGAGAGAGAGAGAGAGAGAGAGAGAGAGAGAGAGAGAGAGAGAGAGAGGATGCTAAGAAGCACTTCTTGTTATCACAGACAAAATTGTTGGCTTCGTGTCATCATAAACTATATTCATCATGTGATGTTCTGGATTTGAGGTATAACAGCCAAGTTTTATTTTATACATCAGGAATTGACAACAAATAGATGGCACAGGAATTTATAAAGGTGACCGATGGGGAAGTGCTGAGTTGGTTGTGATAAAATATTGATGGCATCAAGAACGAAGAATAGAAATATTCGGATATTGTTGTTCCGTATAGACTTATCAACGGATCAGATTTGGATTAGAATCTGAATATGTGAATTCGGATCTAATTTTAATTATTGATATTAAATTTGAATCCAAAAATCTGATGAATCTAGTCTTGAAGTACCGGACCTGGACTCTAATAGATTCCAGGTATCTGGATCCGGTTCTGAGATCCGAAACTAAGAGGAAGAGATTGAGGGAGAGGGTCCAGCCTCAATTGAGAGAGGAAGAGATTGAGGGAGGGGGTCTAGCCTCACTGGCGAGGAAGATCAAGAGAGAGAGATTGAGAGAGGGAGGGAGGGGGTCTAGCCTCACCGACGAGGAAGATCGAGAAAGAGAGAGAGGGAGGGAGGGAGGGGGTTTGGCCTCACCAACGAGGAAGATCGAGAGAGGAAGCGACTAAGAGAGGGAGCGAGGGGCTCCGGCCTCGCCGACGAGGGAGATCGGGAGAGGGAGCGAGATGGTCCGACCCCGCCGGCGAGGGAGATCAAGAGAGGGAGCAACTAAGAGAGAGGAAGGGAGGGGTCCGATCTTGCCGGTGAGGGAGATCGAGAGAGGGAGCGACTAAGAGAGAGAGGGGGTCTAGCCTCACCGACGAGGAAGATTGAGAGAGAGTGATTGAGAAAGGGAGCAAGAAGGTCCAGCCTCAACGGTGAGGAATATCGAGAGAGGGAGCGATTGAGAGAGAAAGGGAAGGGGTCCGACCTTGCTGGCGAAGGAGATCGAGAGAGGGAGGGGGTCCGGGCTCGCCGACAAGAGAAATGGGGAGAGGAGGGGAGACCAGAGATGGGAGAGTGGAGACTGAAAAAGGAATAAAGATAGAATGAGAGATATTTAAATTTTTTATTATATTTAATATATATATATATATAATTTGGATCTTGGATCTATCGATTCTAGATATTTAAGAGGGAGGGAGGGGGGTCTGGACTCGCCGGCGAGGGAGATCGAGTAGGAGATGGAAGAGTGGAGATCGAGAGAGAGAGAGCGAGAGATGGAATGAGAGAGATTTATATTTTTTTATTATATTTAATATATATATTATATTATTTGGATTTTGGATCTATTGGATCTGGATATTAAATATCCAGATCCTATCCATTTATGTTATGGTTTATCAGATCCAGATCCGAATAAATGGATCTGATACTAATATCAGATCCGAACCCGTTAGATAAATACTCACGGTCTTGGGTCTAGATCCGACCCATTAACAGCTCTAGTTCCGCAGAGTCTAAAGTCAAAAATTCAATCAAATTTATTAAATTTAGAATTTAGAAAATTGGTGATGACAAGGATTTGTTCGACCATAGGAAATTTCCGTCTCATGACTACACTCTTTTTCACACTGACGAATGAGGAGGACCAAGATATTCGGCAATTAGGATACCAGAGACAAATCTATTTTTTGATATTTTTAATAAAATGACTTCTTTTGGACTACCAACGCAGCTTCGTCAGCCTAAAACCAAGCAAACCAAAATCTTTTATCATTGCACCAAGTCTTTAATAAAATATTGAATATATTATAAAAATTTTTAGAAATTTAGCTTATCATATTTACATCCAATAGTTTGTAGAATTTATATTTATATTTAATTAAATTAATAATATTAGTAAAACTATTTACCTCATATCTTAAGTCGAATTTGCTCTTTGATGAGGCGAAGGATGCACATATTTTTGGGTAGTTGTTATGTCACTTATTTCTAAATTTTTCTTGGATGTGGCATTTGAGTTCTATTTAGATTCGTGGTTCGACCAATGTTTTGATAACTGTAACGGAAGAAAGGCCCTTTTTCTTGTTGCACACTCAAAAAAAGTTCAAATATGTGGCTGCAGCGGCGCAACCATTAGTCGAACAACTCGCCAATATTAAGAAGAACAAGAATAGAAGAAAAAGCCCAGCTGGCAGAGGAAGAAGAAGAAGCCAGTTATGCCCCGGCAAGGGCGACGTAACGAGCTCAGCAGAAGCTAACTAGCATAATGTTAGAACTGTTGCTTCTTTGCCCTGTCGCAGACCAAGTCTGAGAAGGACTTGAAGCCCCTGTATCATAATTGGAGAAGCAAAAAGGCTTTGGGACATCATCGCGGTATGGTGTGAGACAAGGTGTTCCACAGGAGAGAAGAAAGAAAGAGAGAGAGGGTAAAGAAAATTTTCTTAGTGCTCCTATCGAGTCTTGATATGTCGATTGACTTCTCGAAGGTAAGCAACTTTAGTGGAGTTTCCCTCTATGTAACCTTGTACAACATAAAAATTATCCGGGCTTGAAAAATAATTCAGCTTAGCCTTCTTCAGTCACAGCCGAATACAGCTTGCATGTACTTGATTTCTAGGAGAAAACACGGCAAGAAATGAATCAGCTTCGATACTCGAACTTGGTCGGTAAAACTTCCTGATACGGCACCGTGTTCTAGGCTCTAGCTTCCGTGAAGGGACGCGGTGTTGGCTATTGCAAGTCTTTCTTTTGATGATGTTGGTTACTTCAAGTCAAAAATGGTGGACCCGATGTTCAACTCGGTCACAGATTCCCACTACTGTGGCTGGAAAAAGCTTCCAAAATGTGTCCGAGTGCTCGATGTTTTATCTTGGCATTGGGTATGGCTCTCGTCAGACTTCTATATCATCCAAAAGAGGCTGACGTGATCGATCACTTCTGAAATTTTTAGACTCGCAGTTCCACCTCTAGAATAAGTGCTCGGTCGAGTGTCGCTCGCTTCGCATGAGTCCGTTTAGCAAGGGATCGGTCGACGGTTCACTCCCATTGCCAGACACATTGTGCGTGGACTGTGACATAATAAGATTCACAAGCAAACTAAAGCTGGTGATTTCAATTAACCAAACCAAGGATAAGCGTATATTTAATTTGTGGAGCCCAAATTACACCCTACAGCCACCCGAAAATAGAGCAGCGATCCCCCGCACCCATATAAGGTGGAGGATGCTTTGTGCCTCCGAGTTGTGATTGCCCCTCCCTAGCTTCTACCATCCTCCCAATGAATCTTTCGTTCATCCATTCCATTATAAGGGCACTTTGGCTAATGCATGCCATCCCTCTTCTACTAAGCCATGCCACCTCACTGTCCTCCCGTTCAACAACTTCCACCACCACCACCTTAGAAGGGAGCAAGAGTGCTGCGGATCTTCTTGCCCTGCTCTCACTTAAGTCCATGATCTCTAATGATCCATTCCAAGCCATGGCCTCATGGAATGATTCCCTTCTTACCTGCCACTTGTCACGCCCCAAACCCAGTACCCAAAGTTGACCACATGACACAGCCGCATGAATCCTAGAACGATGTCCTAGAGATCATGTAAGGCCTAAAATGAAAATAAAATTTTAATATCTCCAAAATAATTAAATAAAATTTCAAAATACGTCACCAAGTTAATCTACCAAAGTAAATAGTCAACTTATTCAATTATAATAATTCAAATATTTACTGATATCAGAAAATTAAACTAACTAAGATATTAATCATTTCGAAACTCGATCTCTCGTCCACCCATCCAATTATGCTTCTAGTATCTCTGAAAAAGAAAAAAATAATATAGAGGGTTTGAGCTTTCCAGCTCAGTAAAAATCACTGTATACCTACACCAATAATAATAATTTTAAATTCAAAAGAATAGTAAAGCATCAATTCTCATATCAAATATATATAATGAAACAAGTAATTGTGCATCAGACATATCATGTGAAACTTTTTTATTCAATATCTAAACGACAACTCGTCATATCTTTCTCTTATCATACTTTCATGTTTCTTAATCTTTTCTTTCTGGTTTTGAACTAATCAAGATCATGCCTCAATCTCAATTCAGGATCTCATCCATAATCCCACGCGTAAACCCATGGGGGCTGTCCTAGACATAAGCTCCTGACGGACTGTATAAATCATGGTCTCACTCATAATCTCACGCGTAAGCCCATAAAAGCTGTCCCAAGTATAAGCTCTTGACCGACTATATAAATCATGGTCTCACCTATAATCCCATGTGTAAGCCCGTAGGGACTGTTTCAGGCATAAGCTTCTGACGGACTATCCATATGACAAGGCTAGTCTAAATCATATCATTTTTATTTGAGTATTATATATTGATTTCATCATGTCATTATCAGTTTATAACGTGATCAAAATAAGTGTATCATGCCCATATAATATAATCAATATATAATATACTTATATTAAAGGACTACATAAGAAATAATAATGTCTCAACATAATAAATCCATTAATATGAATCAATTATGCAAAACCAAGAATATAAATCCATCAATAAAAATAATATACATAAAGATGTTATATACAAGAATTCTTACTTTAAATTGCGATAAACAGGACTCACAAAACTATAATCTGAAGATCAAACTCTACTCAATATTCTATTATCCGATGAATTATCCTTCTATATATATTTCAAAATAAATTAATTAAATTAACTAATTTAAATTTTTAAAAATTTTATTGAGGTCACTAAGGTCCACACCCGATCAAATTCTTTCTTTTTCTTCTTCTTCTTTTTTTATAATCTATCTAAAAAAATTAAATAATTAAGTAATTAATTAATTAATTAGATTAAATAATTGGAAGAGAGAGAGGAATCTTTCCCTCTCTTCTTTTCCCTCCTCTTCTTTTCTTTTTTTTAATTTAATAATTGATCTAATTAACAAATTAATTAAAAAATAAGAGAGGAGAGAGAGTGACCTTCTCTCTTTCTCTTCTCCCATTTTCAAACAGGGGAGTTAATTCCCCCTCGCTCCTAATTGCCCGACCATGGCCGCGGGTGACCGGCTGGCCACCCATAGCAGCCCGCGGCGATGGTGATCATGGCCTCCGGTGATAGCCCGAGTGGATGGTTGTGGTTGGCGGTGTGCGACAAAGAATCAAAAAATAGGAACTGCCCTCTTTTTGATCCAAAACCCATGGTTCCCGCATCCCCAGGTGTCGGTGATCCAAAAAAAGTAAAAAAGAAGGAAAAAGAGCTTACCTACTTCGGCAACCCCCGACAACCCTTTACCCTTGATGGCAGCCTGTGGAAAATCCTTCTAAGTCTCCGATGCTCTCTCTTCACAAATCTTCATGGAAACTTAGGAGAAAGCAAGGTGACTTCTTATAGAGGAGTCTCCTAGCTCAATTGGGACTCCCCACAGTCTCGATCTTGTCGGAATAAGGAGAGAAAAAGACTCCGATTATGAGTGTTCTTCCGTCTTCCTCATGCGTGCGTGGCACATGGTGAATTTAGGCCCTACAATTTTGGGCCAGTCCAAAGTCCAGAGGACTAGATCGGGTTATGACATTCTTTCTTTTTAAAATAATTTCGTTCTCAAAATTAGCATATCTAAAAATGCGAAGAGCTGTGGATGCTGATCTCTTATTTTTGCTTCGAGTTTCCATGTAGCCTCTCTTTCACTGTGGTTACTCCATTGGATCTTCATATATGGTATTGTTTGATGCCGTAATATCTATTTTTTCTATCAATAATTCGTACAGGATGTTCCTCGTAGGTTAAATCCTTCTGAAGATGCAAAGGCTTGTATTCCACCACATGACTTAGATCCAGAATATATTTTCTCATCATTAATACATGAAATACATTATCCACACCTGATAAAAATGGTAATAGTGCTAACCGATATGCAACCTCTTCGACTCTATCTAGAATTTCAAAAGGGCCCATATATCTTAGGCTCAGTTTACCATAGACTCCAAATCTCATTACACCTTTACTGGAAGAAACTATCAGAAAAATATGATCACCCACTTGAAACTCTAGCTTCCTTCTTTTATTGTCAGCATAACTCTTTTGTCTACTCTGAGCTATACGAAGTCGTTCCCAAATTTTTTATACTTTATCTACTATTTGCTGTACTATTTTTGATCCTAATAACTTTCTCTCTCCTATATTATCCTAATAGATAGGAGATCTACTCTTTCTACCATACAATGCTTCAAAAGAAGCCATCTTAATGCTTGCTTGATAACTATTGTTATAAGCGAACTCAACTAATGACAATTCTAGGGTTTGAATAGTCCGCTCTGATTGTCCACCAGTCTGAGGATGAAAAGCTATATTAAAATTTAACCTAGTACCATGAGCTTTATGAAGACTCCTCTAGAATTGTGAAACAAATATATTGTCCTAATCTGATACAATAGTAACCGGTACCCCATGCAGTCTTACTATCTGTTCTATATATAAACTTGCCAACCTTTCTAAGGAAAGACCAACTCAAAAAGGTAAGGAGTGAGCTGATTTTATCAATCGATCCACTATTACCCACACAGTATTATTACTTTTAAGTGTTTTAGGCAAATCAATCACAAAATCTATAGTAATATGCTCCCATTTTCACTGAGGTATAAGAAGAGACTGTAGTAGTTCTACTGATTTCTGATGCTCCATTTTCACTTGTTGACATACTAGACACGAAGCTACATATTGTGCAATATCCTTTTTCATGCTAGACCACCAAAAGTTTTCTTTCAAATCTCGATACATTTTAGTGCCTCTCGGGTGCATAGTATAAGCTGAGTTGTAAGCCTCCTTTAGGATCTCTTTTCTTATTTCTGAAACTTTAGAAATACATAGCCTGTTACCAAATTGTAAGAAACCATCCATATGCATAAAAAATTCAGGTTGTGTACCAGATTCTGCTGCCTCCTTGATCTTTCGTAGTTCTGGGTCCTCTTTCTAAGTTGATTTAATTCTTTTAATTAGGGTTGGTTGCACTATAAGATTTGCAAGTTGGACTTGAAAATTATATAATTTTATCTTAATTTTTGATCTCTCTAGATCTAACAAAATATGCTTCTGTAAAATAATCAAAGCTGCTAATTCACTCAAAAATTTTCTACTCAAAGCATCTGCTACAACATTTGCCTTCCTTAGATGATAACTTATAGTTAAATCATAGTTCTTTAGTAGCTCTAACCATCTTCTTTATCTCAAGTTTAACTTTCTTTGAGTAAAAATATACTTTAAACTTTTATGATCCGTAAAAATCTCATGATGCTCACCATATAAATAATGTCTCCATATTTTTAGAGCAAAAACTACAGCTGATAACTCTAAATCAAGTGTAGGATAATATTGTTTATGTCTTCAACTGTCTAGAGGCATATGCTATCACCTTTCTATTCTGCATTAAAATACATCCCAAACCCTTACGAGATGCATCATTGTAAATAATGAAGCCTCATGTTCCAGATGAAACAGTTAAAATGAGAGCTGTCACTAATTATTTTTTTTAATTCCTAAAAACTTTGCTCACCTTCCTCTGTCCATTCAAACTTTACTTGCTTCTGGGTTAACCGGGATAGGGGCATAGCTATGTGAGAGAAGTCCTCCACAAACCTTCGATAATAACCGGCCATCCTTAAAAAACTACGTACTTCTAATACATTAGATGGTCGACTCTACTCAACTACTACCTCCACTTTCTTTGGATCCACTAAAACACCATCCTTGGTGATGACATGCTCGAGAAAAGTGATACTATTCAACCAAAACTCATACTTTTGCAATTTTGCATATAGTTTCTTTCTTCTGAGAGTTTGAAATACTATCCTCAGATGTTCTTTATATTCTTGTGGGCTCTTTGAATAGACCAAAATATCATCAATAAATATCACTACAAGCTGGTCTAAATATGGTGTGCGAACACTCGATTCATGAGATCCATGAAGGCTACAAGTGCATTTGTTAAACCAAAGGGCATGACTAAGAGTTCATAGTGCCCATATCTAGTTCGAAAAGCTATTTTTGGTATATCCTTATATTTTATCTTCAGTTGGTGGTAGCCAGAACGAAGATAAATTTTTGAGAAGACCCATGCTCCCTGCAACTGATCGAATAGATCATCAATCCTTGGTAAGGGATATTTGTTTCACACCGTTATCTTATTTAATTCTCAATAGTCTATACAAAGCCATAGACTATCATCTTTCTTTTCACAAATAATATTGGAGCATCCCAAGGAGAAATACTAGGTCTGATAAATTTCTTATCTAGAAGCTCCTGTAATTGCCTTTTCAATTCCTTTAGTTCTGTCGAAGCCATCCGATAAGGAGCCTTGGAGAGCAGACTAGTGCTAGAAATCAAATCGATAGAAAATTCAATCTCTCTGTCAGGAGGTAATTCTAGTAGGTCATCTGAGAAAACATCAGCAAATTCTCTAGTAATAGGAATATCCTCTAACTCAAGCTCTCGGTGTTGGGAATCTAATACAGTGGCTAGAAATCCTTTGCATCCTTTCTTAAGGAGTCGCTTGGCATACATGGCAGAGATTAATTTTTGATAGAAGAAAAGTTTGTTGCCCATAATACTAAACTCCGGTTTGCCAGGGATCTGAAACTTTACAATATTTTCAAAATAATCAATAGTGGCATGATATGATGCTAACCAATCCATCCCCAAGATCAAATCAAAATTCTTCATCTCTAGAACTAATAAATCTGCTTTCATCTCTCTATCTTCAATACCCAAAATGTAGTCTTTGCAAACCGAGTTGACCAAAATGATATCTCCACTTGGTGTAGAGACACAAAGGTCACTTTCTAAAAGTACAAGAGACAACTTCTTATTCCTCTTGACAAAATTGGTCGATATGATTGAGTGGGTAGCACCAAGATCAAATAGAGCAAATATATTGTTGGATGATATTCTAACCATACTTGTCATATACCATACCTGTCATATACCTACATTTATCATCCTTATCTACATGTGTATATTAAAGGAAGCATTTGCAACATGTAAAGAAAAGTAAGAGGGGTTAGTTTCATACCTGTCACCACCGAGTTGGAGGCATTAGCATCCTGTTGCATGAGTGCATAGACTCGTTCTTGAGTTCTAGACTTTTGTGGTCCCCCATCTTGCTGCTGTCCGTCTTAAGGTGCTCGATTTATAGGAGCATTCTAATAATACTGTGGTACCTATTGCCTCTGAAATTCTACTCCATTGCGGCACACAATTGCCTAATGACCTTCTCATCTATATTTGAAAAATATTCCTCTAGGCCATGTGTAGTCTCGCTTAAGGTGAGGTCCTCCACATCTGTAGCATTGAATGATACCTTGAGGTTGTGGTTTACCTTTAGTAGCAACTTGATTTGGTTTAGAGGTCTTTGGCTTGAAGTTTTTATTGTTTTAACCATGAAATTTGTTTGATCGATCCTTTTTGTTTCAAAATTTTCTCTCTTACAGCTTGAGCATTATTCAATCCTTTTTCTATCATCAAACATTTGTTCACGACTTTCTTATAGGTGGGCAACTCAAATATGATCACCAACTGCTGGATTAAGCCCCTAAGCCCATTTTCAGATTTTTTGGCCCAACCCCCTCATCAGCTATTAGTGTTGGAGCATATTTGGACAGCTCTTCAAATTTGGCTGCATATTGAGTAACCATCATGTCGTCCTGTTCCAATCGGTCAAATTCTCAAAACTTTTGCAGTCGGATACTCTGAGAAAAATCTCTCTCATAAAAGATCTTTTTATATTCTTTTCATGTGAAGGATGCAACTTCTGGTCCTAATTTTTTTATCGCCATATCCCACCAGTCGCAGCCTCATCCTGAAGCATGAAAGTAGCAAAATTAATCTTTTCTTCTCAAGACATTTCAGAGCTTGAAACACCTTCTCTGTAGCTTTCAACCAGCATTCCGCTTCCATTGGATCTGAGGTTCTTATAAATGATGATGGTGCATATTTCTTAAAGTTTATTAAACTAATTCTACGTTCCACTTGATTTCCAACCCTTTGTTGCTGCTGAGGTTGATGTTCCTGCATTAATTGCTGTATAATCTGACGTTGCTGTCCTTGCTATGCCTCTAATATCTTCCTCACATCTTTCCTAGCTGTAGCTTGTTGTTGAATCAGAACTTGCATTAGTTAGAAAGCAGTAACATGTTCCTCCTACGGAATTTCTAGTTCACTTGGGGTCTCTGTTCCTGGAGTATTCTCAGTAGCTTGATTAGGATGTTCTTGCTGATGTATATTATTGACTGGTTAGGGTAGAGCATCTTCCTCCTATATTGAAGGCTCTCAAGCCCTAGAGCCATCAGCAAACCAGGTGGATCTTCTATTACACCCACGGTCACTCCCTCACGCCATCACAATCTATACAATTTTTCGTTAGTATCCTCTAAATTAATACATCCAATCATATTTAATATTAAGTTTATCCATTCAAGAAATCTACCCATATATACTCTTCTTGAATTAAATCTTAGGCTCCTAAAATCTAAGCTTTAATACCACTCTATCACGCCCCGAACCTAGTACCTAGGATTGCTCATGTGATATGGTCGCATGAACCCTAGAACGATGCCCTAGAGATCATGTAAGGCCTAAAATAAAAATAAAATTTTAATATCTTTAAAATAATTAAATAAAATTTTAAAATACGTCACTAAGTTAATCCACCAAAGTAAATAGTCAACTTATTCAATTATAATAATTTAAATATTTACCGATATCAAAAAATTAAACTAACTAAGATACTAATTATTTCGAAACTCGATCTCTCACCCATCCATCTAATTATGCTTCTAGTATCTCTGAAAAAGAAAAAAAATAACATAGAGGATATGAACTTTCCAGCTCAGTAAAAATCACTGTACACCTACACCAATAATAATCATTTAAAATTTAAAAGTACAGTAAAGCATCAATTCTCATATTAAATATATATAATGAATTATGCATCAGACATATCATGTGAAATTTTTTCATTCAATATCTAAACCACAACTCGTCATAACTTTCTCTTATCATATTTTTATGCTTATTAATCTTTTCTTTCTGATTTTGGACTAATCAAGATCATGCCTCAATCTCAATTCATGGTCTCACTCATAATCCCACGCGTAAGCTCGTAGGGATTGTCTCAGGCATAAGCTCATGGTGGACTGTCTAAATCATGATCTCATTCATAATCCGATGCGTAAGCCCGTAAGGGCTGCCTCAGGCATAAGCTCTTGGCCGGCTATATAAATCATGATCTTATCCATAATCCCACATGTAAGCCTATGGGGGCTATTCTAGAAATAAGCTTCTGATGGACTATTCACATGACGAGGCTAGTCCAAACCATATCATTATTATTTGATCATTATATATTGATTTCGTCATGTCATTATCAGTTTATAATGGGATCAAAATAAGTGTTTCATGTCCATATAATATAATCAACATATAATATACTTATGCTGAAGGTCCGTATAAGAAATAATAATATTTCAAACATAACAAATCCATTAATATGAATCAATTATGCAAAACCAAGAATATAAATCTATTAATAAAAATAATATACATGAAGGTGTTATGTATAAGAATTTTTATCTCAAATTGCGAGAAACAGGACTCAGAAAACTATAATCTAAAAATCAAACTCTACTCGATGTTCTCTTATCTGATAAATTATCATCCTATATATATTTTAAAATTAATTAATCTAAATTTTTAAAAATTTTATTGAGGTCACTAACGTCCACACCCGATCAAATTCTTTCTTTTTCTTTTTCTTCTTCTTTTTTTATAATCTATTACAAAAAAAAATTAAATAATTAAATAATTAATTAGATTAAATAATTAGAAAATATAGAGGAATCTTCTGCTCTCTTCTTTTTCATCCTCTTCTTTTCTTTTTTTTAATTTAATAATTGATCTAATTAATAAATTAATTAAAAATTAAGAGAGGAGAGAGACCTTCTCTCTTTCTCTTCTCCCGTTTCCAAACAGGGGAGTTAATTCACCCTCGATCCCGATTGCCCGACCATGGCCGCGGGTGACCGGCTGGCCACCCACAGAAGCCCACGGCGATGGCGATCATGGCGTCCGGCGATAGCCCGAGCGGGTGATTGTGGCCAGCGGCATGCGGCAAAAAATCAAGAAACAGGGACTGCCCTGTTTTTGATCCAAAACCCACGGCTCCCGCATCCACCAGGTGCCGGTGACCAAAAGAAGCAAAAAGGAAGGAAAAGAAGGAGCTTTCCTGCTCCGGCGATCCCCGGCGACCCTTTTCCCTCGACGGCAGCCCGCGGAAAACCCTTCTGAGTCTCCGATGCTCTCTCTCCACCAATCTCCATGGACACTTAGGGGAAAGCAAGGGGACTTCTTACAGAGGAGTCTCCTAATTCAATCGGGACTCCCCACAATCCCGATCTTGCCGGAATAAGAGGAGAAGAAGACTCCGGTTAGGAGTCTTCTTCCGCCCTCACGCGTGCTGGCGCGGTTAATTTAGATCCTACAATTTTGGGGCGGTCCAAAGCCCAGAGGACTGGGCCGGGTTGTGACACCACTGGCAAGGGGTGACATGCGGCCGTCGCCACCATGAAAGGGTCCCCGCCTTGGGACTCGACTCCCTGAACCTACTGGGCTCCATATCACCCTCCTTAGCCAATCGCACCTTCCCCCAGAGGCTCCATCTCCCCAACAACCGCCTCCATGGCCACATCCTGGCGGAGATTACTGGAAGAATCTCCGTGAGTTGGACTTAACTGAAAACCATTTAACCGGTGAGATTCCTAGCAGCATTGGAGAATGCCAGGTCTTGGAGATCCTGCATATGGAAGGCAACCACTGGCAGGGGATCATTCCCGAATCGATGAGCAATTTGAAAGGGATCCAAGAGTTGGATCTTTCCGGCAACAACTTGTCAGGCGGAGTCCCACAGTTTCTAGAGGAGTTCAGATTTCTGTACCACCTCAATCTCTCTTTTAATAATTTTGAAGGTGAGGTGCCAACTAAAGGAGTTTTTCTAAATCTCAGTGGCTTTTCGGTTGTTGGTAACGACCTGCTTGGTGGTGGTGACCCAAAACTGAGCTAGAAAAAATGTTCCACACAAACCAATAAGAGAAAAAATGGATCGTTGCCAATCAAAGCGATCATTCCAGTTGCTGCCGCACTTGTCTGTTTAGTCCTGATAATATGTTTGGTAATCATTCGTTATAGGTTATGTAATTCCAGAAAGGAGGTTCCATCAAGAGCCTTGCTAGAAGAACTGCTCATCAGAATCTCTTACTCTGACCTTCTTAAAGCAACAGATGGGTTCTCGTCGGCAAATCTGGTCGGTGCTGGAAGTTATGGTTCTGTGTATAAAGGAATTACGGATTTTGATGAAGAGAAAATTGTGGCTGTGAAGGTACTCAACCTTCTACAGAGAGGGGCTTCCAGGAGTTTTATGGCTGAATGTAATGCTTTGAGAATTATCCGACATCGGAATCTCGTCAAGGTGATAACATCCTGTTCCAGTGTGGATTATAAAGGGGATGATTTCAAAGCTCTAGTTTTTGAGTTCATGCCTCATGGGAGTCTGGAGAAGTGGTTGCATCCACAAGCAAGTGATCAAAGTCGAGACACAAATCTGAGTCTTATCCAGAGGCTGAACGTAGCCATAGACGTTGCCTCTGCATTGGACTATCTTCATCACCATGGCCCAACCCCAACTGTTCACCGTGATCTCAAGCCAAGCAATGTTCTTCTCGATGAAGATATGACTGCTCACGTAGGTGATTTTGGGCTGGCAAGGTTTCTTACCAAAACGGTCAGCAAGTCATCTCAGAATCCATCCTCATCAATTGGAATGAAGGGAACAATTGGGTATGTTGCTCCAGGTGAGGATCTCATCCTTGACTTGTTTTGACTTTTGCATGTGGTTTCCAAAAGTTGTTTTTTAAAAAAAAAAAAATAGAGGCAGTATCCTCATTAGATAAATTCTAAATATAATGTGACCAAATCAAGTATGTTATGTTCATATAATCATATCATCATTCTCTGATATATATATATATATATATGGATTTCAGTCGAATCTTCTACTATTGGATCAGTGCATATCTTCGAAAATAGCCATTTTAAAAGGTGCGCTTTCAAAATTGAAAAAAATAGATGCACGCCAATGCTGATAAAAAAAATGAAGGCGCCTTCAGATTTTTTTTTTTTTCAGGCAGCGCCTTTTTTTCAGCCCTGAAGGCGCCTTCAGGGCTAGCAAAAAAAAAAACTTTAGGGTTGAAAAATAAACAGGCACCCTTCAGGCACCTGAAAAAAATATCTTCAGATTTTCTTTTAGCCCTTCAGGCTCCTTCAGGACCTAAAAAAATTAGGCCTTCAAGTGCTTGACAAAAAAAACATGCTTGAAAAAAAATAGATTTTTCAAATTTTTTTCAGGCACAGGCATGCGCTTGTTTTTTTACCCTGAAGGTGTGCCTTTTCAGGCACCTATTTTTGGAGATGCACATTGATCCAATGACCAAAAATCTAATCGAATATAGACTAAAATTCGATCGACCAGAGCCTAGTCTACCTATATATATATATATATATATATATATATATATATATATATATATATATATATATATATATATATATATATATATGGTGATCATATCATATACGGGGGTTCTTACCTCAATTTGTGATAAACAAAACTTACATTACTATAATCTAGATGTCAAAACTCTATACTCAATGTCCTCCTATCCAGTAATTTATTCTTCTATATATTTAACTTAATTTCTTAAAATAAATCAATTAGATCAATTTAAAATTCTAAAATCTACTATCGGAAATCACTGGGTCCATACTCTATTACTAAGATTTTTAAAGAGAGAAAAATTCATGAAAAGAGAGAAAATTTTAGAAAAAGAAAGTAGAGAGAAACTTGTATAAAGAGAGTGGAGAGAGAAGGTAGAGAGGAAAGAGAGAGAAACCTCTCTCTTTCTTGTTCCTTTTCTTTTCTTTTTTTCTCTTTTTTTCCTTTTTCTTCTTCTCTTTCTTTTTTTTTTCTTCTTCCTCATGAAAATAGGGCTTCCAAAACCCTTCTTCCCTCCTCTCTTCATCCAACAATGGTCTCGAGATTTAGGCCGATGGTTGATGGCCGATGGCACGACTCAGCACCGATTAGGAGACGACTCCAACCGTGGCCATGACCACCAGTGGCCAACAAAATAAGAAAAAAAAACACTCATGATTGGTTCAAAATAGGGGAACATTGTTCTAGCCCAAATTCAGCGATTTGCCAGCTCTATTCGATGGCAATAGGCTTGGAGAATAAGGACAATAAAAGGTGTAGGGTCCTACCTAGATCCAGCAAGGCTAACTGAGCGAAATCGACAATTTTTCCAGTGATAACCCAAGGAAAGGACTTGGAATAGGGGTCCAAATCAATGGTGATTTCCTCAGAAATTTGGTAATGGGAATCTAGTAAAGAGGGGATCACTATTTATATATGTAATTAGGATTATATTAATTCGAGTTTTACTGAATTTTGTCCTTATTTTTTTATGGAAATCAAGAAGAAATGGACTTCTACTGGGAATCATCTTCTCAGCTTCTTTCCTTTTATTTTATCTATTTTAAGATCTATGTAGAAAATTTGGGTTCTTACATTCTTCCTTCTTAAAATAATTTTGTCATCGAAATTAATGTGTTGTAAGTTGAAATCTTAAGGATACAAACTTCTCATCTTTTTCTTAAGCTCCAAAATTATCTTCTTTATTATGAAAGAAAATTTGAATCCTTTCCCATAACATCCTTGCTAAAATTATCATGCTTTTGCTGTGCACTCTGATTCAATCTACCAAATATCTTAAATTTTGCTAAATTACTTTCAAACTAATAGATCATAAATTTGTCGATTCAAATTATGATCCGAAATATAAATTATCCATCCAACATTATGAATCATAACTATCACAATCCCTAGTGATATAACTCTAAGTTTCATTATTCATGCTCCCACAATAAAATCCAATCCATCTACAAAAATATATTTCTCATCACATGCAGTTTTATATATGATGCTGTTCAAGGAATATTCCTCACTCATACAATAAAATCCTTTTGCATGCCACACCCTAAACAACTTTCTTCTAATAAATCCAAAATTATAATGATCAAATAATTAATATCAAATTAGAAAAATCATCATGATCTTCATCCATATCAAATTTAGAATTTTAAAATTATCTAAATAACAATTGAACAAGTATGTTCAACATAGTTTATCAATATATTCCATTTTATTCTAGGATCAATATCTCTTACACTTAAGTCAAACCCTACTTATTGAAATCCCATCTAGCTCTGTTATAATCGTATGCTACTTATACTAAAATATCTATTGATGCAAAATCTAAATTTTGAATTTTTTTCTGCTATGTCTATCATGTCCTCAATGATACCACTTTGTCACATTCTTAGCTAGTGATCATAAACTTTTAGAGATCATAAGCCTTTACTTAAGTCATAATTTCAAGTAATCACAATCTTAAGCTTCGATATCACTTATATTATAGTCTCTTGTAATCTTAAACCTAAGCTCTTATACCATTATACCAGCACTAATGCACTGGATCTTATCAAAACTCTGTAGTTAAGCATGCTTAGATGAGAGTAGCATAAGGATGGGTGACCTCCTGAGAAGTTCTCATGTTGCACGCCATAAAAAAATGTAAGAACCTAGATTTTCTACATAGATCTTAAAATAGATAAAAAAAATGGGAAGAAGCATTAAAGAGGACTCCCAGAAGGAGTCCACTTTTTCTCTCCTAATTTTCATGAAAAACCAAGAACAAAACCCAGTAAAACTCAAATTAACATGATCATAATTACATCTATAAATAGTAATCCCCTCTTTCCTAGATTTCCATCACCAAATTTTTGAGAAAATCACCATTAATTTGGAATCCCGTTCCAAGTCCTTTCCTTAGGTTGTCGTTGAAAAAATTGCCAATTTCGCTCAATTAGTCTTGCTGGATCTAGGTAAGACCCTATGCCTTTTATTTCATTGCCGCCAAATAGAGCTGGCAAATTGCTAAATTTCGCTCAAATGCCTTTTATTTCATTCCCCTATTCCAAACTAGTCACGAGTCTCTTTTTTTCTTATTTTATTGGCCATCAGTGGTTATGGCCATTGTCGGAGTCATCTCCTAATCGGTGCCGAGTGGCACCATCGATCATCGGTCTAAATCTTGGGGCCATTGCTGGATAAAGAGGGGGGGAAGAAGGATTTTGGAAGCCCTGTTTCCATGATGAAGAAGAAAGAAGAAAAGTGAAGTAAAAAAAAAAGAAAGAGAAAAAGAAAAAAAAAAGAAAGAAGAAAAAGAAAAGAAAAGAAAAGAAAATGAACAAGAAAGGATGAGCTTTCTCTTTCTTTCCTCTCTCCTCTCTCCTCTCTCTACTCTCTCTATAAATTTCTCTTTACTTTCTCTCTTTAAAATTTTCTCTCTTTTTAATGATTTTTTCTCTCTAAAAATCTTGGAGATAGAGTATGGATCCCAATAAACCTCGATAGAAGATTTTATAAAATTTTAAATTAATTTAATTAATTTTTAAAAAATTAAATTAGATATATAGGAGAATAAATTACTAGATAGAAAGATATTGAGTAGAGTTTTGACATTCAAATCATAGTTGTGTGACTTCTATTTATCACAAATTGAGGTAAGAACTTTCGTACATGATCACCATTATATATACATACATATACATACATACATACATACATATATATATATATATATATATCATTGGATTTGTATTATTATTTTATATCATTGGATTTATGTTGATTGGTTATTATATTTGAGATATATTATTTCTTGTATGGTTTTTCAGCATAAGTACACTATGTGTTGATTATATATATGTATCTGAAAATGATGATATGATTATATGAGCATGACATACTTGATATGATCATATTATATTTAAAATTAATTTGATAAAGTTAACATATAAAATTAGATGAAAAAGATATGATTTAGACTCGCCTCGTCATGTAGATAGCTGGCCAAGAGCTTATGCCTGGGACAGTCTTCATGGGCTTACACGTAAAATTTTTAGTTAGACCAAAATTAAGACAGCCTGTCAGGAGCTCATGCATGCCAGGACAGCCCCAATGAGCTTACGTATGGAATTTTGGATTAGACTAAGATTGAGGCATGATCTTAATTAATCCAAAATTGAAAAAAAATGGTTAAGAAATATGAAAGTATGATAAGGGAAAAATATCATAAGTTATAAATTAAATATTGAATAAAAATATTTCATGTGTTGATATGTGATGACATATTTTTTTTGACAAGATAAATATTTGATATATATTTATTTAGATGTTTCAATTGATCTAAAAGTTTATGAGATTTTATATTTCATTGTCTATTATTATTTTTAAATTAGATTATTATATTAGTGTAGATGTGCCGAGATTTTATGGGATTGTGAAGCTCAAAACTCTTGTTTCTTTTCTTTTCTTTTCTTGTTAGAGTTACAGGATATATATATTTAGCCAAGATTAGAATCATGATTGAATAGATCGATTAGATAGAGCACTATCAGTGATAGTGGAATGATCGAGTTTTATGAATTATATAGGATTAAAATTTGTTAATGTAAAATTTTTTATTATGAATGAAGATGGATAATATTTATGGAATGTTGAGATTGTAAGTAATTTTTACAGGCCTTGCACATTCTTTAGAATTTGCTCTAGAGAATGTATGGTCATCATGTATTCGATTCGAATACTGAGTTCAGGGTATAATAGGGCATACTAGGAAAAACTTCTAGGCAAGAAAGAAAAACAAAGGTCAGAATGAGAAATCCATCATTGCAGCAATAGAGGTAATAGTTGATGCCTTAGTCCTTAGCATGGATAGTCCAATGGAGTCATGAATCCTAGACTCCAGATTTTCATTTTGTTACCTCATAGAAAGAGTGTATGATAAATTATACTATCAGAGACTTCAAAAAGATTTATCTCACTGATGATGAGCCATTAGATATTATGAAAAATGGTGATGTAGATATAAGGATGATGAATCAGTTGGTATGAAAGTTCAAGAATATTAGATATGTCCTAGGTTTAAAGAAAAATATAATTTCAGTTGAACAGTTGGATGTTGAGGAGTATGCTATAACTTTTGTTGGTAGCTCTTGAAAGATGACCAAAGGTGCTATGGTGATAGTACAAGAAAATAACCTTGGTATTCTCTATATGATCAGTAACATTAGAGATTCAATGGTCACTATTGAAAAATTAGGACTGCACAGAATAGAGGCGTCACATAGAATAGAGGCGTCGCACAGATTCAGTGGTCACTATTCTCTACATGCCTCAATTAGCCTTCAAAGCTAGTAGAATAGAGGCGTCGCACAGAATACTAACTTATAATTTAAAATTTTATTTTTTTATTTTAGATGAATGCATGATTGGATGTCTTAGTATTCAAGTGGAAGAGTTATTAGGTGGTGGAGCCTAATCCACACAGTAACAGGATCAAAAGCCTAAAAAAAAGTCCAAAAAAAAGCCCACGTGAAAAAGAAAAGAAAAAGAAAAAAGAAAGAAGGCTGCAGTAGGCTCGGCCTCCTGCTAGTGCGGCCAGCGGGCATGCAAGAGCGCGCAACCCTAGTAGGTGCATGGCCCAACATGGGCATGGCTCCACACGGGGGCGCGCAAGCCGGCCACGAGCATGCAACCTAGCGTGGGCGAGTGCACGAGCCAGCCATGGAGGGGCCTAGTGCTGACGCTGCAGGGGTGTTTCCCCCTTGGTTTCATGTGGTCCACATGGACTAGGCCTACATTTTGCAGGCGTTTCATGCGGTCCATGAGATTTCTGTGGATTGGGTGTGCGATCAAACGGGCGAGAAGGCTTTCGTGAGTGATTCGACGGACATGAGCTTAATTTGAGTTTTAATCAGACTCTTTACTCCGGGCTCGAATTGAAGTGATTTTTTGGCCTTTAAATAGACATGTGGGCACCTATGGCTTGGTAAAATGTAGAGAGCGACCGAGAGCTTTTTTCAAGAGAAAAAATAGAGCTTTTCCAAGAGAGAAAAGAAAGAAGAATAGAAAAAGAAAAAGGTAAAGATTCTTCTTATAAGAAGGCAAGGATTCTTCTTGTTAGCAATTCTAGGATATCATCAGATAAGTGAAGTATCTATAGGAGGGGTTTTCTTTTTCCTATTTAGAACTGTTTTTGCATTCAAAAGAAAAAAAGAAAAAAGATATTTCTTATTCTCATTTCTTGTAAACTTTCTATAACTTCTTATTCTTAGTAAAAATATTATTTTATGGGGTCATGGACGTAAGAGCAAAAAACTTCAAACCATGTAAATTTTTTATGTTTTATGCTTGAATGATTTTATTTTTTTTTCATTTTATGATTGTGTTTTGTGCATCCAAACTATTTTAAAGCACCTGCAGATCCAGATCAATTTCTAAATTTGGATTCGTTCTATTTTTCGTGTCGATTCTGGATTTACTAAATTTTGATCCGACCCGACCTAACCCGATCTATGAAGACTTTTGGGTTGATTTAAATCTTGATATAAATAATCTGATCCAATCCGATCCGAACTCAATAGAAGATCCAAATTAAAATTAGTATACTTATTAGTGATAAAAGATATTAATTTAAAAATAGATAAAATAGAACTTTCTTTTTTTTTTTCTATCTTTATTCACTCAGACTTTATATAAGTTGGAAAACAACTAAGACTCTATGGATTAAAGATTATTGGTTATAATTACTAGCTTTTCAAATTATGTGAAACATCTTGGTACGTATTTTTAAATGCTTTCATTAGTTGGGTTTTGGTATTCATTTTAGCTTCATAGACTTCATTAGAAACATCAATAAGAATAAAAATATAAGTAAAACTAAATATAGACTAAAAATAAGCAATATATTCAGCATCTACTTGATAGTCTGAAAGTTTATGCATAAGCCAACAATCATAATCCAGATCCGAACCGATTCGAATCCGTATTCATGAATCGAGGCTGAGTTATACATGGATCCGATCCGATCCAAATGATTCTTTGAATTAAAAAATTTGATCATGAATCTAATCCAACCTAATCCTATCTTCTATTGGCCTGAGTTTGGATCCAATATTCAGATCCGATTAAGAAATCGGGTGGGATTGGGCTTACTCAGAATCCGGTCCGATCTGACCCATTTTCATCTCTATATGTTCTCCAATCCTGGGATCCAGAATCTGAACCCATATTATAGTATCTAGCTCCCAACTTACATGAGTTGTGGGATCCAAAATTTTATCTAAAAAGGCTAGTTAGAAAATATTATTTGAGTTTTTTTATCATATAAAAATATTTAAGATATTTTTAATAAATAATTGATGTGAGATTAAACACATGTGGTCCTCACAAGGGTCAATGAAGTGGAACAGAGTTGGCTGCTATGCCTGACATTATTGGCCCAAATGGCATTAACCCTTGCAACGAAAACGTTGAGGAAGAATAGGCAAAGAGAATATTGATGAGCGAGGCGAGTGCCCAAGCGGCTCCCCAGTTGTAGATTAGTTTGAAGTATTCAACCATAAGAGTGCACCCCAGCTTCCATCCAGGTTGAATATTCTAATAATAAGGTTACGGTGGTTTCCTCTCATTTCTCCAACCAGTACCATGCCGCTCGCTGTTGCCAATATTATCCTCAATGCAAGGACCATGAAAGGATCTCGGTTATATTGCCATGTATATATGTCTTCTCAACACAGTTTTTTCTTCTATGATCCATTCTAGTTGTGAATAAACCATCCTCAGCCCTCGCACCACAAACCATCCGCATTTTCCCTGCTCTTCTTGCTACGAGTTTGCTCAGATGAGAGTAATCATCACCTAAGTTCTAACATTTTATAAAGTGAAAGACGCAAAACCTAGAAGGTTGATTAAACCATAAGTATCCTATGGCTTCTAATCATAAACGCCAAACACGTTAACTCTGC
This sequence comes from Cocos nucifera, assembly GCA_006176705.1. Lineage (NCBI taxonomy): Eukaryota > Viridiplantae > Streptophyta > Magnoliopsida > Arecales > Arecaceae > Cocos > Cocos nucifera. The sequence continues at coordinate 2,938,061 of QRFJ01000034.1, read as the reverse complement.
CAAAAAATCCGATTCTCATATTCTAAATTAAGTCGGCAGAAGCATATCCATTTTGCAAATTACATCGGTGAAGTATCCTTACCCTGCCCAACCTAGAGCATTCCAAATGAGCCATTATCTATCTTAATTATTGTACTAACAACAAAGTTCTTCTAAGGTCAATGCAAAGTCTTGCTTGTTGCATTAAGAAAATAGCATGGAAGTTAGGGGGTTCCGCTGTCTTGCCGGATTAATGCATCAGGTGCCTCTAAAAACGAGAAGCTTGGACCAAGTTTTATTTTCCCACGTTGGGAATCGACCACACATGGATGGAACGGGAACCTATAAAGGGCGAGGAATGGGGAAGTGCGGAGTCGTTGGTTGTGATTAAAAACTGAAGGCGTCGAGAATGAAGAACAGAAATATTCAGATATTCTTGCCACGTGGAATCTAAAGTCAAATTTTCAACCCTTAGTTTAATAAATTTGGAATTCAGAGAACTGGTGATGATAAGGATTTGAACGACTTTTGGACGAGGACTGCACTCTTTTTCACACTGATGAATGAGGAGGTGCACCAAGGTATTCGACTATCAGGATGCTGGAGATAAATCTAATATTTGAATTTTTTAATAAGATGACTGCTTTTGGACTACAGCTTGCAGCTTAATTTGTCGGCCTAAACTAAAGCATCCAAAATCTTCTATCACTGCACCAAATCTTTAATAAAATAGAATATTATAAAAATTTCTTTAAAGTTTATATTTATCAAACTTACATCAAATAATTTATAAAATCTATATTTACATTTAGTTAAATTAATAATATTAATAAAACCATTTATATATTAAAATTTGAGATTGCTTTTAGACGAGGAGAGGATGCATTTCTTTTTCTTTTTTTTTCCGGATGATTGTTACGTCACTGATTTTAAATTTTTTTGGATATGACTTTTGAATCCTATTTAAGATTGTTAATTTGATCTTTATCAAATAAATAAATAAATAAATAATGATTTGATTAATGTTCTGATTCAGACTCAAAAAGGTTCAAATGCGTGGCTGCAGGGTCACGACCATCAGTCCAGCACCTAGCCGAGAAAAAGAAGAATAAGAATAGAAGAAAAAGCCCAGGCTGGAAGCCAGCTAGCTGAGGAGGAGGAGGAAGACAATTATGCCCAAGCAAGGACGATGTAATGAGCTCGGCAGAAGCTAGCAAGCATAACGTTAGAACTGTGGCATCTTTGCCGTGTCACAGGCGAAGTCTAAGTCTGGGAGGTACCTGAGGCCCCTGCATCACAATGAGAGAAGAAAGAAGTCAGTGACATCGAGTATTTTAAAAAGGCTTTGGGACATCACCGTAACGTGGGGTGATACAAGCTGTCCCACAGGAGAGAGACAAAGGGAGAGAGAGAGAGAGTAAAGAAAATCTTGTTAGTGCTCCCTTGGAGTCATGACATGTCGATGATTTGTTTGAGGTAAGCTTAGTTAGTGGAATCCCATTCCGAAAAATTATTGATTACAATAATTCTACCATATATATCTTATATCATCCAATAATATACCAGCATATCATTTAAAAAAATAATTTTTTCTCCTTTAAAATAGTAAAAATAATTTTTTTATTTAAAAATTTAAATCAAGTATGGATAACAATATAATTTTTTATTTTTTTTGGATATGATGATTTGTTAATGAATCGTGTTGGTGCAGAATCTGGTTGACGCCGGATCGAGCTAGAGTTGAGAAAGAAAAGATCACCGTCGGTGATCTGCAAAATGAAGTTCCGTCCGAAGTCAGTGGTGGTGGCTCCGATAGGATCCTCTAACAATCAAGTCAGCTCTTCTGGCCAACAGAAATGGAGTACTTAGAAAAAAATTCAACAGAATTTTGAAAAGAAAAAGAGAGCTTAGAGAAAACGTATCTGGAGGATCCCTTTTATAGATGGAGCATGTAGCAGACTGATAGCGACAGCCGTAACTGTCCGATAGTGGGCCGCTCGGGATCACGCCGAGTTTGTTATGGAGAGAGGTGTCGTCCATATCAGACTGATAGTGACAGCCATCATCATCCGGCAGCAAGCCACTCGGAGCCGCTGTCGCCTGCAGCAGACTGATAGTGACAATCATCGCCGTCCGATAGCAAACCACTTGAGGCTGCTGTCGTCTGCAGCAGACTGATAGTGATAGCCATAACTGTCTAGTAGCAGACCGCTCAGGACCGCGTGGAGTTTGTTATGGAGAAAAATGTCCGTTGTCGTGATATGCCCATTTGTTGAGATTTAATAGTCGAAGTTCGAAGAAAGCCGACGTTGGTTGGTGAAGAGCTTTGACATATATCAATTCTAGAGGAGTTCGGACTCCTAAAGAAAATACGGCTAGAGGGGATCATCTGGGAGAAATGCTAGTTGAAATCTGAAAGTAATCCGCTGGAGGAATCTAGATGAAGTTCGACTGATGGAGAAGTTCAGAAGGAGTCCGACTGATGGAGAAGTCCAATCGAAAGAGAAATCTGGGAGAAGTTCAATTGAAGAAAAAGTTCGGATGGAGCCCGACTGATGGAGGAGTTCGTCTAAAGGAGAAGTCCGAACGAAGGAGAAATCTAGGAGGAGTTCAGCTGAAGAAGAAGTCTAGATGGAGCCCACTGATGGAGGAGTCTGCCTGAAGAAGAAGTTCGGAAGAAGTTTGGCTGCTCGAGGAGTCCGACTGAGGGAGAAGATCGGAAGGGGTTCGACTGCTGGAGGAGTCTGCATAAAGGAGGAGGCCGAAAAGGGTTCAACTGCTAGAGAAGTTTGGAAGGAGTTCGACTGCTGAAGGAGTTCGCCTAAAGGAGAAGGCCGAAAGGAGTCCAAAAGGAGTTCGACCGCTGGAGAAGTCTGGAAGGGATTCGACTGCTGGAGGAATCCGGTGAAGGCCGAAAGGAGTTTGGCTGCTAGAGGAGTCCGAAAAGAGTTCGACCGTTGGAGGAGTTCGAGAGGGGCTCGGCTGCTGGAGAAACTCGACTGAAGGTGAAGGTCGAAAGGAGTTTGACTGCTAGAGGAGTCTGAAAGGAGTTCGTCCATTGGAGGAGTCCAGGAGGGACTCGGCTGCTGGAGGAACCTGACTGAAGGTGAAGGTCGGAAGGAGTTCGACCGCTGGAGGAGTTTGAGAGGGGCTCAGCTGCTGGAGGAATCCGACTGAAGGAAAAGTCCGAAAGGAGTTTGATCACTGAAGAAGTCCGGAAGGAGTTTGACCACTGAAGGAGTCCAGGAGGGGCTTGGCTGCTGGAGGAATCTGACTGAAGGCGAAGGCCGGAAGGAGTTCGACTGCTGGAGGAGTTCGGCCGCTGAAGGAAGAATTTTCAATCGATGCTCTTTCGTGATTACCGGTTACATTAGGCTAAGCATCAGACTGGAGTTCGGCGGGAGTAGGATTTATCTCCAATAATAGTCCTCCTACTCCCAAGTTCGAAATTCGAAGGAAGGGAGTACAAAAAAGACGACCATCGAAGTTTTTTTTCGGGCTCTGCATCCATTGAGGTTGAAGCTCGGGAGAGATCTTATCTTCTATTGAAGTCGAAACTCGGGGGGGGATCTTATCTTTGGTTGAAGTTGAAGCTCGGAAGAGATCTTATCTTCAGCCGAGGTTGAAGAAGATCTTATCTCCTATTAAAGTTGAAGCTCGAAAAAGATTTTATCTCTAACCGAGATTGAAGGAGATCTTATCTTCAGCCAAGGTTAAAGGAGATCTTATTTCCCATTGAGGTTGAAGCTCGGGGAAGATCTTTTCTTCCGTCGAGGTTGAAGGAGATTTTATCTCCTATTAAAATTAAAGCTCGGGGGAGATCTTATCTTCGATTGAAGTTGAAGCTCAAAGGGGAGATCTTATCTTCGGTTTGAAGTTAAAGCTCGAAGGAGATCTTATCTCCAGCCGAGGCTAAAGGAGATCTTATCTCCTATTGAAGTTGAAGCTCGGGGGAGATCTTATCTCCAGTCGAGGTTGAAGGAGATCTTATCTCCTGTTGAAGTCGAAACTCGGAGGGAGATCTTATCTTCGGTTGAAGTTGAAGCTCGAAAGAGATCTTATCTTCAGTCGAGGTTGAAGGAGATCTTATCTCCTATAGAGGTTGAAGCTCGGGGAAGATCTTATCTCCAGCCGAGGTTGAAGGAGATCTTATCTCGTGTTGAAGTTGAAGCTCGGGGGAGAATTTCGATCTCAAATTCAAAATTTGAAGGAAGTAAAGAAGGCGATGGCCGAAGTCCGATCCCGAATTTCTGCACTTGTCAGGATGAGACATTTCGGTGTTACACCAATCATTTGTTGTAGTCGAATTACCAGATGCTCGCTTACATCAAGAGGGCATATTGTCAAGAGGCGGAGGAACAGAAGGCTCAAGAGGACCTTCGGACCGAGGTCCGCTATCTTCAAGAGAGGGTCAACGAGGTCGAGCATCTTGCCGAGGAGAAGGTGGCGAACTTCGAAAGTCTTCAAGATGCGCTCCGCGAAGAGGGGTTCGCCTCGATTGAGCTAAGGATCGCACTGATCCTAGAGGAGGAGAGGAGGAAGGAAGTCGAAAATAGGATCGCCGAACTGGAGATCCAAATGGTGAAGTCGATCTTGGAGCCAATGACCCTGGCCATGAAAGAGTTTAAGACCTTTTCCAAGATGCGGAACCTGAACATCGAGTTCGGACAGAAAGCATGTGAAGGCAGGGTAGTTCGAAGGTTCCTCGAGGTCGACCTCAACTTTTGGAAGGAGGAAGACGACATGGAGGTGGGACCATCTAATACAGTAGTCGACCTTTTTTTTTTGCATTTGACGTAGTTAGGTTATTGTGGAAAAATACGTGTAGGGATTCTCCACCGAGCTTCTTCCTTCTCCACGTCTTTGGTCTATGAGGTTCTGACTTTTGCTCATGTTAGGACAAGGCTTTTCTTCTATTCTTAACATGGCTTACGGGGGTGCATTAGGATCGTCGGTAGGGCCTCTCCCTCCATCTTGTCTTATATCGATGAGGTCTTTGACTTTGCTCATGTTAGGATGAGATTTTTTTCCTATTCCTAATGGATTGTAGGGGCACATTAGGACCGTTGTCGGGGCCTCTCCTCTCACCTCGTCTAAAATGAACGAGGTCTTCGACTTTACTCATGTTAAGATGAGGTTCTCCTCCTATTCCTAATGGACTGTAGGGGCACATTAGGGCCGTTGTTGTCCGAGCCTCTCCTCTAAAATGAACGAAGCCTTTGACTTTATTCACGTTAGGACGAGGTTCTCCTTCTATTCCTAGCAGGCTGTAGGGGCACATTAGGATCATTATCAGAGCCTCTCCCCTCACCTCATCTAAAATGAACGAGGCCTTCGACTTTACTCACATTAGGATGAGGTTCTCCTCCTATTCTTAACGGACTGTAGGGGCATATTGGGGCCATTGTCAGAACCTCTCTCCTCATCTCGTCTAAAATGAACGAGGTCTTTGACTTTGCTCACGTTAGGATAAGATTTTCTCCCTATTTCTAACAAACTGTAGGGATACATTAGGACCATTGTCAGATCTTCCCCCCTCACCTCGTCTAAAATGAACGAGATCTTCAACTTTGCTCACGTTAGGATGAGGTTCTCCTCCTATTCCTAACGGACTGTAGGGGCACATTAGGCCCATTGTCAGAATCTCTTCCCTCATCTCGTCTAAAATAAATGAGGCCTTTGACTTTGCTCACGTTAGGATGAGGTTCTCCTCCTATTCTTAACGGACTGTAGGGGCACATTAGGGCCATTGTCAGGGCCTCTCCCCTCATCTCTTCTAAAATAAATGAGGCCTTTGACTTTGCTCATATTAGGATGAGGTTCTCCTCCTATTTCTAACATGACCACTTTTAATCATTTCTTTTCTATCATCATATAGTTTTTGCACCAAGAAATAATAATGTTGAAATGAAGAAGTTTTATTGAAGAAAAATTACTGATAGTACATTCTCAAATTTTCTGAATTTCAAGTTCATGGCAGCGTTGTTCCTCTGAGCTCCTTTAGATAATAAGTTTCGAGCTGGACGATCTCCTTTATTTCGTACAGACCTTTCCAATTCGGAGCAAGCTTCTCCTGGCTTTGAGACTGAGGATGGCGGCCCATCGAAGCACTAAGTTCTCTACTCTAAATATTTTATCTATGACTCTGGAGTTATAGTATCGGACCATCCTTCGTCTGTAAGCTGCCATCCAAACCTGGGCTTCCTCTTTTTTTTCTTTCAGTAGATCGAGATTGACTTTGAGGTCCTATGAGCTACGCTGCTCATTGAAGGCCACGACCCATTCTGATGGGATCTTAAGCTCGATTGGGATGACTGCCTCCATTCTAAAAGTTAAGACAAATGATATTTTTTTCAGTCGGTAGCCTTTGAGTAGTTCAGTATGCCCAAAGGACGTGGTAGAGTTCGTCCGCCTAAGCCCTTCTTGTTCTATCGAGTCTTATCTTGATGTCTTGTAGTAGGATCCGGTTGGTCACTTTGGCTTTCCCATTTGCCTATGGGTAAGCTACCGACGTAAAGTGATGGAAGATGTTTAGATCTTCGCAGAACTCAGCGAACCTCATCCCAGCGAACTATCGTCCATTATCTGTTATGAGAGTTCGGGATAGACCAAATCGACAGATGATTGACTTTCAGACGAAATCCTATACCTTGGCCTCAGTAATTTTTGTTAGTGGTTCGGCTTCGATCCATTTGGTGAAGTAGCCAATCGCAACCAGGAGGAACTTTCATTGTTCGGATGCCGTTGAGAAAGGATCAAGTATATCTATTCCTCACTACGCAAATGGCCAAGGTGTGCTTAGTGGAGTAAGCTCGGAGGCCGGCTATCTCTGTATGTTTGCATTTCTCTGATAGCGGTCACATTTCTTGACATACTCCATAGAATTATGGTACAAGATCGGTCAATAGTATCCTTGTCGAAGTAGTTTTTATGATAGAGATCTGGCTCCTACATGACTTCCATATTCTCTCGTACAGTTTTCATAATGCGAAGTCGGCCTCTGAAGGTCTAAGACATCTCAACAGCGGTAGCGAATATGATCTTTTATACAATTTATCCTCATACAAAACGTACCGTGAGGCTTGATTTTTGAGTTTTTGAGCTTCTTTTGGATCACGAGGAAGAACTCTCTCTTTAAGATAGGCAACTAATGGGTCAATCTAGCTCGGCTTGAGCTCCGTCTGCATAACGAGCTGTGATTCCTCTTAGCTTGGGTATTTTAGAGTTTCAAAAAATACTTTCTTTGATAGTTCGGCTGGGACTGAAGTGGTCAATTTAGAGAGGAGGTCGGCTCTTATATTTTCTGCCCTCAGAATCTGTCGAATGCCAAAACTGTCGAAGATTGGAGTCAAATCCTTTACTTTCTTAAGGTATTTCATCATACTTTCTTTTCATGCTTCATAGTTGTCACTAACTTGATCGACCACTAATTAAGAATCACTGTAGACTTGAAGTCGATCTACTTTTAACTCTCTTGGTATTTTTAACTTGACGATCAGTGCTTTATATTTGGTCCCATTATTAGTTATAGAAAATTCAAAGCGTAGTGCGTACTCGACGACGACTTTCTCGAGGTTGACTAAGACCAACCCCGCACCTGCTTCAACGGAGTTGGATGAACCATCTACGTACAGGATCCAAAAATCTTTGAGAAGGTCGACACTTTCTTCGAAAAGGCTCGGTTGCAACCATGGGGTGCCGGTCTCATTCTGCTCAAGCTCGACTTCATCTGGAATTGTACATTCAACTATGAAATTGATCAGTGCCTGAGCCTTGATTGCTGGTCGAGGTCAGTAGTTGATATCGAACTCTATTAATTCAATAGCCTATTTTGTAATTCTTTCGAAAGCATCAATTTGATGAAGGATTGCTCTAATCGGCTGGTCCATGAGGAGCATTATAGCATATCCCTGGAAGTAAGGTTGAAGTCTTTTTGTTGCAATCAGAAGAGCATAAGTCAATTTTTTTTAGTTTTGTATACCTGATCTCAGCATCCCTTAGGATCCGGCTTATGTAATAGACTAGTCGCTGCACTTTCACCTCTTCTTTGATCAGAATTGTCGCTAGTGCGGTAGGAGAGACCACGAGATAGAGAAATAGCTCCTCTCCGAATTCGGGCTTGGCTAGTAGGGCAAGTCGAGGTAGTTCTTGAGCTCGTCGAACGTCTTTTGGCATTCCTGAGTCCAGTGAAAATCTTTCAGTCTCCTAAGGATTTGAAAGAAGGGCATGCAGCGTTCGACCGATCTCGAGATAAAATGATTCAAAGATACCACCTTCTCGGTTAGGCGCTGAACTTTCTTGATGAACTTCAGAGTGGTCATCTCCTGAATAGCTCGAATTTTCTTCGGATTGGCCTCGATCCCTCATCTCGAGACCATAAATCTCAAAAATTTTTCTGAGGCTATCCCAAAGGCACACTTGGTTGGGTTCAGCTTCATCTTGTATTTTCTGAGCGCATCGAAAGTCTCTTCAAGATTAGCGATATGATTGATAGTCTTTCAGCTTTTAACCAGCATATCATCGACATAAACCTCCATATTACGGTCGATCTGCTTCATAAAGATTTTATTGACCAAGCGTCGATAAATCGTGCTTGCATTTTTAAGTTCGAAGGACATGATCCTATAACAGTAAAGAACACGGTTAGTAATAAAAGCAGTCTTCTTCTCATCCTTCGATACCATTCGAATTTGGTTGTAGCCAGAGAAGGCATCCATGAAGGTAAGGAGCTCATAGTCTGAAGTCGCATCCATCAGTTGATCAATTTTGGATAAAGAATAGCTGTCTTTTGGGCAAGCCTTATTCGACTTCTTAGAGTCGACGCACATCCTCCACTTGCCATTGGCCTTTTTGACCAAGATCATGTTAGAGACCTAAGTCGGATAGCTGACTTCTTGGATAAATTCGACATTGAGAAGCTTGTCGATTTCTTCTACTATTGCCTTCTGTCTTTCTGGTGCGTGGCCCCAAACTCTCTCTTTCACTGATCGATGCTTGGGGTCAACGGCCAACCAATATTCCATAACCTCAGCATCGATCCCAGGCATGTCCGTCGAAACTCAGGTGAAGACATCGACATTCCTTTATAAAAAGACGATGAGTTGCTCTCAAACTTCATCTTCCAGATTGAAGCCAATTTGCACCGTATGCTCCGTATTTTCGTCATTCAGAAGGACGGTTACAAGATCTTCTATGAGTTCATCCCATTCTTCGGCAAGGTCATTGCGGACATCTAGTTCATCAACAGGATAAGGGTTGGACTGTTCTTTCTTTTGTAGGGCAATTAAGTAGCAGTGCCTTGCCAGAACTTGATCTTTTCTGACCTCTCCAATCCCGTAACTTATCGAAAACTTCATTTTCAAATAATAAGTTAACACCACCGTTCGAAGTACATTTAGACCAGGTCGGCCGAGAATTGCATTGTAAGCGAAGGAAGCCTTTACTATCAAAAAATCCACCTACGCTCTGGATTATTTTGGATATTGCCCTGCAGCCACAGCCTAGAGTCATTACACCTTCAATTGGTACTGCAGTACCAATGAAGCCTACTGATGGAAAGTTTATTGGTCCAAGCTGACTATTGGATATTGACATTTTAGAGAAAACATCATAAAACAAAACGTCAGCCAAACTTTCATTATCAACTAGGATGCGACGTACATCATAGTCTGCTATATTTAAAGAGATTACAATCACATCATTATGCGAAAACTGTACTCTCCGTGCATCTACCTCAGTGAAAGTTTTGAATTCTTCAGTCCTCCATCTCTTCACTAATCCCTCAGATCCGTTGGCCTCTTCTCATCGAAGTCCCCTAGAGATAGTGTTAATGATGTCGAGAGGCGGTCAATCTTCTTGTTATTCCTTCCTCCTTGATGGTTCTGACTGCGGTAGTGCCCTCAACCGATCTTCTCTTGCATCAGACTAGCATCTGAGAAATCAACCCAGCTGGCCTCTCTTGATGAGCTTCTCGATCTCATCTTGAAGCTAAATGCATTCTTCAATATTATGACCGTGGTCACAATGGTAGAGGCAGTATTTGCTAGGATTGTGCTTGCTAGGGTGAGTACACATTCTTTCAAGCCTCGACAGCTGCTTCTTGATCTTCATCAATACTTGCACTTTTGGACCATTGAGGGGGATGTAGTTATGAAATCTTTTGGGGGAAGAATTTCTTCATGCCCTTTTGTCGGAGCTCCTTTGACGACAAGCTCGAGGAGGAGTTCGGGCTCACTTACACTCTAGAGAAGTTCGTTAGTGCGGTCAAGCTTTATTTGGCCCTCCATCAACTACGGATTTATTAGACTCACCTGCCTACCACTCTCCTGCGACTTCCTCATCCTTCAACTTGAAGGCCTCTTTCGCTCGGGCATACCCTTCAGTCTGAGCTAGCAGATCAGCAAAGTTTCTGAGGTACTTCTTCAGGAAGAATAATAAATCATTCTTCTGAAAGCCATCCTTGAGTGCGGCTATTGCAACAGACTGATTCAGATTTTAGACCTCTAATATAGCAGCGTTAAACCAGATGATATAAGCTCGGATAGATTTCTCCTCCTTCTGCTTGATATTCATCAGAGAATTCGAACCTCGATACGGACATTGGCTGCTGATGAAGTGAGCCACAAACTGATGGCTCATTTGATCGAAGAAAAAGATGGTACCTAGCTTAAGTGCTGAGTATCAGTTTCTGGCGGCTTCCTTGAGGATGGACGAGAATGCCCGACATAAAATGGTATATAGCACACCATGAAGTAGCATTATTATCTGGAAGGCCTTCAGATGGTCGATCAAATCGGTGGTTCCATCGTAACTCTCAAATTGCGGGAGCTTGAAATTTGACGGGATTGGTTCCTGCATAATTCTTTGAGAAAAAGGAGGATCAGTGCAAATATCTTTACCATGTGAGGAGGAAGTATGATGGAGTTCTTCAATTCATCGGCTCATTTTTTAGAGCCTTTGATCCAAAAGATCTTCATGATCGTTGATCTCCAAGATTTTCTGATGGAATGGGGGCAAAGCTCCCTCCTGGGTCGAGTCATGGTCCGAGCAAGGACTTTCCACCCTCTGCTTTTTCTTTTCGGAGGTCATCAATCGGCTAGCCCAAGTCGACCATCCTCAGACTAGATCATGGGGCTCTAGAGAAGCCTACTCTGATCGAATTGACGTCAGAGCTTGCCGATGTATAGCCTGCACCATCTCTATGAGACCATAAATCTACTAGACCAGTAGGTTGAACTGCTCTGTATCCACCATGGCTGCAGATGGAGCTTGAGTTATCAGAGCTGAAGTGGAAGTGGATAGATCTGAACGGGATCTGGCTATAGAGGCCGTTGATCGTCGGATCGAAGCTTTCTTGGGAGGCATTTTTTTCAGAAAGAACTCTAGAGAGAAAGAAGAGAGATCGCTGTTGAGCACTCCTTTAAGAATAAGAAAATCTTAGAAATAGAGAGCCCTTCCTCTAGCACCAATTCTGTTAGTGTAGAATCTGGTTGACGTCAAATCGAGCTGAAGTTGAGGAAGAAGAGGTCACCGTCGATGACCTGCAAAATGAAGTTCCATCCAGAGTTGGTGGTGGTGGCTCCGATAGGATCCTCCGACGATCAAGTCAGCTCTTCTGACCAACAGAAATAAAGTGCTCAAGAAAGAATTCAGCAGAATTTTGGGAAGAAAAAGAGAGCTTAGAGAAAATGTATCCAGAGGATCCTTTTTATAGATGGAGCCTATAGCAGACTGATAGCGACAGCCGTAACCGTTCGATAGTGGGCCGCTCGGGGCCATGCGAAGTTTATTACAGAAAGATGTGTCGCCCGTATCAGACTGATAGTGATAGCCATCGTCGTCCGACAGTGGACCGCTGTCGCCTATAGCAGACTGATAGTGACAGCCATCGCCATCCGATAGCAGACCGCTCAGGACCGCTGTCATCTGCAGCAGACTGATAGTGACAGTCGTAACTATCCGATAGAGGGCCGCTCGAGGTCGTGTGGAGTTTGTTATGGAGAAAGGTGTCTGTTGTCGTGATATGTCTATTTATTGAGATTTAATAGTCGAAGTTTGAAGGAAGCCGATGTTGGTTGGTGAAGAGCTTTGACATATATCAATTTCAGAAGAATTCGGACTCCTAAAGAAAATACGGCTAGAGAGGATCATCTTATAGGAATGCTAGTTAAAATCTGAAAGTAATCCGCTGGAGAAATCCGAATGAAGTTCGACTGATGGAGAAGTCCAGAAGGAGTTTGACTGATGAAAAAGTCTGATCGAAGAAGAAATCTGGAAGGAGTTTGGCTGAAGAAGAAGTCTGAATGGAGTCCGACTGATAGAAGAGTCCGCCTGAAGGAGAAGTCCGACCGAAGGAGAAATCTAGAAGAAGTTCGACTGAAGAAGAAGTCTGGATAGAGCCTGACTGATGGAGGAGTCCGTCTGAAGAAGAAATCCGAAAGAAATTCGACTGCTGGAAGAGTCCTGAAGAAGTTCGACTGCTGGAGGAGTCCGCCTGAAGGAGAAGGTCGGAAGGGGTTCAGCTGGAGGAGTCCGTATGAAGGAGAAGGCTAAAAGGGGTTCGGCTGCTGGAGGAGTCCGCCTGAAGGAGAAGGCTAGAAGGGGTCGACTGCTGGAGGAGTCCGGAAGGTTCGGCTACTGGAGAAGTCCGTCTGAAGAGTTCGACCGCTGGAGGAGTCCGGAAGAAGTTCGACCGCTGGAGGAACCCGACTGAAGGTGAAGGTCGGAAGGAGTTCGACTACTGAAGGAGTTCGAAAGAAGTTTTGACCGCTCGAGGAGTTCAAAGAGGGGCTCGGCTACTGGAGGAACCCGACTGAAGGCGAAGGGCCAGAAAGAGTTCGACCGCTGGAGGGTCTGAAAGGAGTTCGACCGCTGGAGGAGTCCGAGAGGGGCTCGGCTGTTGGAGGAACCCATCTAAAGGCGAAGGCCGGAAGAAGTTTGGCTGCTAGAGGAGTTCGAAAGAAGTTCGATCGCTGAAGGTGTCCGAGAGGGGTCGGCTGCTAGAGGAATCCGACTGAAGGTAAAGGTCGGAAGGAGTTCGTCTGCTGGAGGAATCCGAGAGGAGCTCAGCTGCTGGAGGAATCCGACTGAAGGCGAAGGTCGGAAGGAGTTCGTCTACTGGAGGAGTCCGAGAGGGACTCGGCTGCTGGAGAAATCTGACTGAAGGCAAAGATCGGAAGGAATTCGGCCGCTAGAGGAGTCCGAAAAGAGTTCGACCATTGGAGAAAAAATTTTCGATCGAAGCTCTTCCATAATTATCGATTATATTAGGCTAAGTATCAGACTGAACTTCGATAGGAGCAAAATTTATCTCTAATAGATGGTATAAAATATACATAATTAAATTATTTTAACTAATAAATTTTCTTTCATTCCAATTGACCATAAAATTTTTTGATGCGGCATCATGTTCTAGGTTCAAGCTTCGATGAAAGAATGCGGTGTTGGCTTTATTTTTCTTTTCTTTATTTTGGGACAAAGGCGTGGTGTTGGCTATCGCAAGTTTTTTTTTTTCTTAGCTTGATGACATTGGCCATTGCAAGTCTTTTATTATTATTATTATTATTTTGTTGATGTTGTTGGCTATTGCAAGTCCAAAATGGTAGACCCGATGTTGCACAGAGTCACGCTTTCCCACTGCATCGCTGGAAAAAAGATTCCAAAATGTATCTAATCGTTAGATGTTTGGCCCTGGCATTAGGTCTGGCTCGCATCCGACATCTATATCGTCCAAAAAGAGATTGACAGTGATGATCGATCACCATTGAAATTTTTCATGCCAGACATATTTTTCATGGACCTTGCCATAAAATGATTCACTGGTACATTAAAACAGGTGATTTCAATTAACCAAAAATATTGCTACTTGAGTCCATCTATATTTGCTTTTGTGAAACTGGGCCATCGTTTTGGTGATGTTCTTGATTGTAGTGAAATTAGTGTTGGATGGACGTTTGTCTCCCTGATTATCGAAAAATAATAATAATAATCAAACCAAAAGTAGGCGTATATTTAATTTTTGGAGTCCAAATTACGCTCTCCAGCCACTTGAAAATAGAGCAGGCATAAACCGAAAAAGAAAAAGAAACGAGCAGCCATCCCCACCACCACCCGCCCCCCACTATATAAGATGGAGGATGTTTTGCTCTTCCGAGTCGTGATTACCTTCCCTTCCGTTATCCTCCCAATGGATCTTTCATTCATCCATTCCATTCTAAGGGCACTTTGGCTGATGCATGCCACCCTTCTTTTGCCAAGCTACGCCAACTCACTGCCCTCCCTTTCTCCAACTTCCACCACCACCATCTTAGAAGGGAGCAAGAGTGCTGCTGATCGTCTTGCCCTGCTCTCATTCAAGGCCATGATCTCTGATGATCCGTTCCAAGCCTTGGCCTCATGGAATGACTCAATCCCTATCTGCCATTGGCAAGGGGTGACATGCGGCCGTCGCCACCCTGAAAGGGTCACCGCCTTGAGACTAGACTCCCTAAACCTACCGGGCTCCATATCACCCTCCTTAGCCAATCTCACCTTCCTCCAGAGGCTCCATCTCCCCAACAACCGCCTCCATGGCCACATCCCGCCGGAGCTTGGCAATCTATCCCGCCTACGCTATCTCAATTTAAGCGGAAACTCCCTCGAAGGTGGAATTCCACCCACTCTTTCTCACTGTCCCCGTCTCCAAGAACTCATTCTAGGGAATAATATGCTTCGAGGGGAGATTCCGTCCAATCTAAGCCAATGTCGAGAACTTCAAGTCCTGAGCCTACGCCGCAACTTTCTCATAGGGAGCATCCCAGAAGAGCTTGGCACCCTCTCGAAGCTCACCTACCTTGACCTCCGCATCAACAACCTCACAGGCAGCATCCCTCCTTCCTTGGGGAACCTCTCCTCCCTCACCCACCTCGGCGTCACCAGCAATTCTCTTTCGGGTATCATCCCCTCCTCCTTGGGCCAGCTCTCATTCCTTGTCTATCTTTTCCTACAAAATAACAACCTCGTGGGCGTCATCCCTTCTTCTCTTGGAAAACTCTCCTCTCTTCAACACCTGGACCTATCATATAACAATCTAGTCGGAGACATCTCACCTTCACTAGGCAACCTCTCCTCTCTTCTGTTTCTGAGACTGTTGAATAACAATCTAACCGGAAGCATCCCACCCTCGTTAGGGAACCTCTCCTCTATCATCGACATGAACCTTGCCATCAATACCCTCTCAGGAGAAATCCCTCCTTCCCTTGGGCTCCTGCCTTCCCTCATCGCTCTCTATCTCACGGGAAACACGCTATCTGGAGGTATTCCACCTTCATTCGGGTCTCTCCATTCTCTCACACTCACATCCATCGGGCTATCGCATAACAGGTTGTCGGGCAGGATTCCTCCCTCAATCTACAACCTCTCGAGCCTCACGTATCTTGGCTTCGCTGGTAATAAGCTCATCGGCACTCTTCCACCTGATTTGGGCCACTCCCTTCCTAAACTCCAAACACTCCTTATGTACTACAACCAATTTCACGGGCCCATCCCCATGTCACTTGCCAATGCATCAGGCCTCCGAGTCATCGAGCTCACAGGAAATAGGTTCGGTGGAACAATCCCCACCAGCCTGGGTGCCTTGTCACACCTATATCGGTTGAGTCTGGACAGCAACCACCTAGGAACCGGAGATGACGATGACTGGGGCTTCCTCTCTTCCCTGGCAAACTGCAGCAACCTACAAGTACTGAGCCTTGACGAGAACAGGCTCGGAGGCACGCTGCCCAACTCCATAGCAAATCTCTCCACCACCCTCCAATGGCTGCATCTGGGAGAGAACCAAATATCAGGTAGCATTCCTACCGAAATCGGGAAATTCTTCAACCTGACTTTCCTTGACCTGGGCCAGAATCTTCTCACTGGCAGTATTCCTGACTCCATTGGAAAACTCCGGAGCTTGCACATACTTGATCTGTCAAATAACTACTACTTGTCAGGTCCAATTCCGACCTCTATCTGCGCGACGAGACTCAGCTGAGTGAACTTTATTTAGGAGCCAATTCATTGACAGGTAGCATCCCCGCGACCTTGGGTAACTGTCAAGCTTTGGACTTTCTTGATCTTTCATACAACAAGCTTACAGGTGGCATACCCAAGGAGGTTGTTAGCCTTTCCTCGGTCTCCAGATATCTTGGCTTGTCCCATAATTCTCTCGTCGGGTCCCTGCCTTTGGAAATTGGTAGCTTGAATAATCTCCATGAGTTGGACTTATCTGAAAACCATTTAACCGGTGAGATTCCTAGCAGCATTGGAGAATGCCAGGTCTTGGAGATCCTGCATGTGGAAGGCAACCACTTGCAGGGGATCATTCCCGAATCGATGAGAAATTTGAAAGGGATCCAAGAGTTGGATCTTTCCAGGAACAACTTGTCAGGTGGAGTCCCACAGTTTCTAGAGGAGTTCAGATTTCTGTACCACCTCAATCTCTCTTTTAATAATTTTGAAGGTGAGGTGCCAACTAGAGGAGTTTTTCTAAATCTCAGTGGCTTTTCGGTCGTTGGTAACGACCTGCTTTGTGGTGGTGACCCAAAACTGGGCTTGAAAAAATGTTCCACACAAACCAATAAGAGAAAAAATGGATCGTTGCCAATCAAAGCGATCATTCCAGTTGCTGCCGCACTTGTCTGTTTAGTCCTGATAATATGTTTGGTAATCATTCGTTATAGGTTACGTAATTCCAGAGAGGAGGTTCCATCACCAGCGTCGGTAGAAGAACTGCTCATCAGAATCTCTTACTCTGACCTTCTTAAAGCAACAGATGGGTTCTCGTCGACAAATCTGATCGGTGCTGGAAGTTATGGTTCTGTGTATAAAGGAATTATGGATTTTGATGAAGAGAAAATTGTGGCCGTGAAGGTACTCAACCTTCTACAGAGAGGGGCTTCCAGGAGTTTTATGGCTGAATGTAATGCTTTGAGAATTATCCGACATCGGAATCTCGTCAAGGTAATAACATCCTGTTCCAGTGTGGATTATAAAGGGGATGATTTCAAAGCTCTAGTTTTTGAGTTCATGCCTAATGGGAGTCTGGAGAAGTGGTTGCATCCACAAGCAAGTGATCAAAGTCGAGACACAAATCTGAACCTTATCCATAGGCTGAACGTCGCCATCGACGTTGCCTCTGCATTGGATTATCTTCATCACCATGGCCCAACGCCAGTTGTTCACTGTGATCTCAAGCCAAGCAATGTTCTTCTCGATGAAGATATGACTGCTCACGTAGGCGACTTCGGGCTGGCAAAGTTTCTTACCAAAACGGTCAGCAAGTCATCTCAGAATCCATCCTCATCAGTTGGAATGAAGGGGACACTTGGGTATGTTGCTCCAGGTGAGGATCTCATCCATGACTCGTTTCAACTTCTGTATCTTTGTTTTCCATTTTTTTTTTTAAATTTAATTATAGGCAATATCCTAAGTAGTAATAATTTAGTATTAAAAAGTTTGCATACCTAAATATTTCTTTCATGCATCATTTTCCATAAACTGGAATGTAGTTACTTTCTTTCTGCATGATTACCCTATTGCGACTCTAAAAGGAAAGCACATGATTAGGAACTTGATTTGTATTAAAACAACAAATGCATTCTATGGCAGAATATGGGGTGGCCAACCAAGTGTCTACTGAAGGAGATGTGTACAGCTATGGAATACTTCTGTTAGAGATGTTTACAGGGAAGAGACCGACGGACGAGACATTGAAGGAAGGCACAAGCCTTCGTGAGTTTGTGGAGATGAACTTTCCTGAAAAAGTCATTGATATCATAGATCAACGCTTACTCATGGAAGATGAAGATGGAGGAGTCAATGGTGAAATTAAAAGTACTGGTGAAGCAAAACGAAGAACACAAGAGTTCTTGGTTTCCATGCTTAGGATTGGTCTCTTATGCTCGAAGGAATCACCAAGGGAGCGAATGCAGATGAGAGACGTGATCAAGGAATTGCTCAAGGCTAGGGATGCATTAACAGGATCTAGAATTCATGGGGAAAGGAGAACAAGAAACAGTTCTAGAGGAGAAGGTCCATCAGCCGTTGATGAGAACGAGTGGGTCTGACAGTAAAGAACCAATGGGTTTTCTTGAGGACATCAAAGAGATCATGCCTTGTTATCCATATACTTTCAGTTACTTGTGTAGACTCAAGGAGAGATGGTGTAAGAAAACGAAACAGTCGTTTCTTTGTTTTTCTTTTTCCTTTTTTTTTCTTGCAGGGTAAAATGAAGAAGTGGAACTAGTACCACCAGATTGCGTCAAATTATCACCTAGTTTTAACTTTTTATAAAGTGAGAGAAGCAAATCCAGAAGGTTGATTAGACCATAAATATCCTGTTGCTTCTAACATTAGTGTCAAGCACACTCAACTTTGCTGAAAAATCCGAATCTCATATTCTAAATTATGGTCCCAGTACCGGTCATGTTTGCCTAGAGTCAGCGGTATCATATCCATCTTGCAAGCTACGTTTTTTTTTTTAAGTATCCTTACGCTTTTCTGAGTCAGCTTGTTGCTCGAAGATTCCCAATGAGTTATTATCTATCTTAGCTATTTTACCGATCACAAAGTTCTTCCAAGGTGAATGCAAGAAGTTTTGCTTGCTACACCGAAGGAAATAGCACGGAAGTTGGGTACCGATCAGTCTGTTTTGCCTGGTTGATGCATGGTTGATTGTGATAAGGAACAAATGGCGTCAAGAAATTTAGGACAGAAATATTCAGATATTGTTGTCATGTAGAGTCTAAAGTCACAATTTGTACCCTTTGTTTATTAAATTTAGAATTCAAAGAATGGGTGATGATAAGGATTTGAACGACCATAGACAACGTCCGGATGAGGTACCACCCTTTGTTTAGTCAAAGCCAGACGACTCAGCCCTCTCAGCACATAAACCATCCTCATTTTCTCTGCTCTCCTTTGCTGCTTGTTCTCTCAGACAAGAATAATCATCATCTATATTTTAACTTTTTACAAACTAAAAAGACGTTAAACCCCATAAGTATCCTGTAGCTTCTAATCACAAATGTCAAACCCATTAATTTTGCCAGAAATTCTGATTCTCATATTCTAAAATATGCTTCCAGTGCCGACCGTGTTCCTACCCGGATCAGCAGTAATAAATCTATCTTGCAAATTACATCAGTTAAGTATCCTTACCCTACCCAACCTAGATTTGTAATCGTATTCTGAGTGAACTTGTTGCTCGAAGGATCCTAATGAGTCATTATCTATGTTAATTATTTTACTAACAAAAAAGTTCTTCCGAGAACAATGCAATGTTTTGCTCGTTAAACTAAGGGCCCATTTGGTCACTGGTAATCTAGTATGGAAAAATCTATTATTTTATTTGATATGAAAAATAAATAAGAGAAATAGTAAAATAAATAGTTAAAATTATATTTATTTTTTTGTGAGAAAAGATAAAATGAATACCATCAAAAAATGATATTTATTTTTCATATTGAATTATTGAGCAAAGGTAGTCTAAAAATATCATTTCTTAACGAAAATGTGATGACCCGATTTTTTTTTAAAACCCATACGAATCTTAAAGTAAGTAAAAAAATAGAGAAGAAACTAGAGAAAAGGACTCCTAAAAGGTACCCACTTCTTCTATGAATCCATCGAAAACTAGAAATCCTAGGGCTTATTAAACTTGGACTTAAAGCCCTTAAATTCATCTATAAATAGAGATCTTTCCTTCCTTGGAACACCATCAAAACTTTTGAAGAAAATTCCATCATTTTTCATAGAATTTCTTGGGAGTTTTACTAGGGTTGCTACTAGAAAAGGATCACCGAAATCTCTTCTCTTTAGGTCAATGGATTGAGGTAACTTCATTCCTCTTTCTTCTCTTCCTCTTTTCGACATGCCCCTCACCGCCACGACTCAATTTGAAGTCGGCAAATCGCCGGATTCATCCTAAAACAGGGCGGCCTTGTTTTCTTCTTGGTTTAGCCTACCGTCGTCGACAACAACCATCATTGGGAGTGGATGCCAGGGCCGCGGCTTCGCCTCCGCAAGAGCTATCATGGGTGGTCGGCCCCGGCCTTCCATTGCCACCATTGGAAAAAAAAATAATAATAAAAGAAAAGAAAGAAAGAAGGGGAAGAACCCATGTTTTCTTTTCATCAACTCCATCCCATAGACCATGTTGACCAATTCCCATCAACCATGGCCGTCGATGAGGGCATGGTCTCGCTACCGCCGGGAGCCGCTTGGGTGGCCAACATGATTTTTCCACCATTGTGGTGATGGGGAAGAAGGAAAGGAGAGAGAAACCCCCTATTTTGGAAGAAGAAGAGGAAAAGAAGAGAGGAAAAGATTTTTATCTCTTCTTTAGTTAATAGTTAATCAATCAATTAAATAAATATTAATTAATTAATTACTTTTTTAAAGATAGATTATGGAAAATTCTAGAGAGGATAATTTTGGGATGGAGCTGTGGACCTCAAGAGAATCCCAATAGAGGATTCTAGATATTTATTTAGATTTTTTTGATTTATTTTATAATATTGATTTAAATAATATAAGAGGGCAAACCATCAGACATGAGGATATTGAGGAGGTATTGATGCCTAAATCAAAATTTAGTGACTCCAATTGTCGCTAATTAAGGTAAGAATTTCTATACATAATCATCATTAAACATATTAGTTTTACTGTTGGATTTATATTATTGGTTTTGCATAGTTGAATTTGTATTGATAGATTTGTTATATTTAAAATATTATTATTTCTTATACGGTCTTTCAATATAAATATATTTTATATTGATTATATATATATCTAACAATAATTGATAGTATGATTATATGGATATGATACACTTATCATGATTCCATTATAAACTGAAATTGATATAATGAAATTAACATGTAATAATCATATGAAAATGATATGGTTTGGACTAATCTCATCATGTAGAATAGCTTTTATAGATTTACGCGTGAAAATATGATCCAAGAAAGATTATGAATTTTTGATTCGAGAAAAATCATTAACATTTGATCCGAGAAGGATCATGAGAAATATGATCTAAGAAAGATCATGAAAATTTAATTCGAGAAAAATCAACAAAATTTGATTTAAATAAGAGATTGTCGCATGGTCTTAGCTAGTCCAAAGCGAAAAGTTAAAGGATAATAAACCAAAATTATGGAAAGAGGAGACAAATGTTAAGATCAAAGAGACTATTATTGAATAAAAGACTTTATCTGATGGCATGTGATGATTTATTTCTTGATTATATACTTGATGCATGTTTATGTTAGCATTTAAGTTATTTCATATATGTGTTACGAGTTTTCATGATTTCATCTTAATATGTTTATTGATATTTTTAATATATCTATTATTTTGATGTAAATATATGATAATTCTTACAGGACTGTAAGGCTCACCCTCTTCCATCTTTTTTTTTTCTTAGAGTTGCAAGATGATCAAGATTAGCTATGATTCAGGTTCGCAGGTGAGCAGATAAATAGATAGAATGTCATTGACTTCTGATCAGATAATCGAAAGAATTTAATTGATAATTATACAAGTTTTATCAATTGAAATAGAATTAAATTATTTTTTATAAATTTTAAAATTGTACTGGATTTTTAAGGTCTTGTATATTCTATATGATACTCTTGCTCTAAGGAGTGTGTGGCCATCATGTGTTCGACCTGAATGCTGGATTCGAGGCATGATAGCGAAAATATCTTCACTTATATTATATTAATTATATTAATATATATTATATTAACATTATATAACTATATTAACATTTATAAATAATTAATATATATTTATTAATTATCAATAAATCTAATATAGGATTTCTTAATAATTAATATATTTATTTATATGACAAACCATGCTAAAATTTATTTATAATTAGAAATATATTTTATAATATATAATGAATTTAAAATATCTATTAATTTATATAAATATATTTTAATATTTGTGATAGCCAATATTGACATATATAAATGGACCTCAAATTACCAATAAGTAGACTAAGAAAAAAATTATTATTATTATTCAAACTATTTATTCAAGAATATTATTGGATATTTGGTAATATTCTTATATAAGATAACCTCTAACGAAACATAATAATTGTTTTTTGATGTTATTTTTTAGAATAATTTTTTGACTAACCAAACATGCTAAAAATTATTTTCTCATATAATTATTTTTTATAAATAATTTTAGGAATAATCAGATTACCCCCTAATCAAATATAATCCATCCAACTCGAGAGTTGGTTGGTTCAGCTGCGTCTTGCTTGCGCGATCAATGCATCAGGTGCTTTGAGAAACAAGAACCAATCTTATTTTCCTGCATCAAAAATCGACAACGCATGAACGGAACGGGAATTTAAAAGGGCGAGGATTTCTTACTCAAAAAAAAAAAAGGGGGGGGGCGAGGGATGGGAGTGCGGAGTTGGTTGTGATAACAAATTGATGGCATCAAGAATGCAGAACAGAAATATTCAGATATTGTTGTCACGATGAGTCTAACGTCAAAACTTCTACCATTTAGTTTACTAAGTTTTGAATTCAAAGTAGGGGTGATGATAAGGATTTGAACGACCATAGGGAACTTCCAGACGAGGTGCTACTCTTCTCTCTTTCCCACCGATGATTGAGGAGATGTACTAAGATACTCGGCAATGTGGATATTGAAAACAAATTTTTAAATAAAATGACTGGTTTTGGACTCCAACTTACAGCTTTGTCAGCCTACAATCAAGCATCCAAAATCTTTTACCGTTGCACCAAGCAATGATCTCTAATAAAATATTTATCCAAGAAGAAAGTATAATATAATGTGTGGAGATTTTTGAAAAAAAAACTGAAGCTTGGAACTCGAGTATTTGTTTAGTAGTGGAGCAAAAATTACATCTTGCTTGCTTGAATGATACGCATTGCCTTCTATGTGGGCTCTAGATAGACGCCATTCATGCTGCACACTCGCTTACCAATCCGTTTTTGGTTCAAAGCAAAGTTTTAAGAGGGCAATTGGGATATATGCGTGCAATTTTTTCTTGCTAATCAACATCACACCGGCATGTGAAACAAAAATGCCGATGCGCGACAATTTATAATACACCATGTGCATTGAAGCAATTCAAGGGCAACGGTGGAGTGCCACTTGTCATACATGTAATCCATCAAAGAAATTGTTGTTGACATGACATGATCACCTCCGACAACCTTTAAAACCAACGCAAAAAGATTTGTCCACCATACACAAGCATCCTCTCACCTGATTCCCCATGCGTTATGGTCCAACGTCGTTTTATATGCACAGACGGCCTACAAACTAATTCTTGGGCCAGCCCACTAAGCAAGCAACTTCAGGTAAACATTTGACTCCAGCACCGCATGAACAAAGCCTCGTCTCTTTGTCCATACATCCTGGCTCCTCTATAAGTGTCGTGATTCCTCGTTTTAGAATTAATTTAAAGAAAAGAAAGAAAAAGGATGAAAAGCTAAAAAAAGTAGTTCCTTTGGTTTATTTAAGGTTCCTCTTCCCTCCATGATAACCTGGCTATCCTAGCAACCGCAATCCTCCCAATGGCGCTTGCTTGTGATCACTTACAAATTTGGCTGCCTTCTTTGATCATCCATGCTGCCTTTCTCCTCCCATGCTATGCCTTCTCTCTGCCCTCCAATTCTCCTACCACCGTTGCCCTCTTAGGAAAGCTTAGCAACGTCACCGACTCCTCTCTTTCAAGTCCATGATCTCCATTGACCCATTCCGAGCCTTGGCCTCGTGGAACGAATCCACACCTACATGCCAACGGCAAGGGGTGGCATGCAGTCGACGCCACCCTGAGAGATTCACGGCATTGATCCTCGACTCCCTGGACTTGATGGGCACCATATCACCTTCCTTAGCCAACCTCACCTTTCTCCAAAGGCTCCACCTGCCAAACAACCAACTCCATGGCCACGTTCTATCTGAGCTAGGTAGTTTGTCTCGCCTACGATATCTAAACTTGAGCATGAACTCCTTTGAAGGAGGGATTCCACCCACTCTGTCTCGGTGCCGTTATCCCGAGGTTCTCGGTTTTTTACCTCACCCAATGTCGACGTCTCCAAATTCTTAGCCTACGCAACAACTTTCTAACATGAAGCATCCCCAGCTAGCTCGACTCTCTTGCATCAACAACCTCATAGGCAACATCCCTCCTTCCTTGGGGAACCTGTCCTCTCTGATCGACCTCGACGTCAATACCAACTCCCTTTCAGATACCATTCCCTCCTCTTTGGGCCAGCTCCCATCTCTTGTCTTCCTTCTCCTTCAGAGTAACAACCTTGTGGGCAGCATCCCCTCTTCTCTTGGAGAACTCTCCTCTCTTCAATACCTAAACTTGTCAAATAACAATCTGAAAGGAGGCATCCCACCTGCACTGGGGAACCTCTCCTCCCTTCTGGTTCTGGACCTGTCACATAACAATCTAACCGAAGCCATCCCAGCTTCACTTGGGAATCTCTCATCTCTCACCGACATGGATCTTAGCTTCAACACCCTCTCCGGTGAGATCCCACCTACGATTGGGTAAGGCCAAGTTGGAGTGAGACACAAGAAATGGATATAACATGCAACTTAGACCAAATTTCAATCCAGACCTGGATTCCTGTTTCGTCTATTACTGACTCCAAAAATATTCTCGATAATTCCCACGGCTCAGCTTGAGCCCATCAGCATCAATCAATTGTTACTGGGAGTAAAGAGAACCAAAAAAATATTTATGATTGAATCAATATCGGTAGCAAGAACTATATAGACAGCATATCTTTAGTACATTAGAAATAAGCGTGGAAGCACTGTTTGGGACTTATCATAAAGCAACTTGCATACATTCCTCTCCGTATTGTACCAAAAAAATGCTCATGTTTTTGGGCTCTGTACTCTTTTAATCTCTTCTCATGTAAATTTGTATTCATATTCTTGTTAGAGAAGGTAATCTCAAAATTGGATTGTGTTTGTGGATTAATTGAACTTGAGTATGACATCTCCAGTTGGTCGGAGGCCTCTTAACGACAATGTGACCATTAAGGGAATGTCAACTTGGTTAGAGTCTCACTGCCTTGGGTTGTTGAGCAATCTTTAGTCTTCCAACACAAGCACGAGAATAAAGCAGACCAAACTGGGTAAAGAGCAACAAAAATTGATCCCTTCAGCTGTGATGTCATGAATTTGAATGGAGACGGACCAAAGGTTCTTTATGAACAAGTTCAAGTTGAAGGGCCATCTAATTATTTAAACTTAGAAGAAATTTAGATCTTTAATCCAAAGAGGCAAGCATTTTCAACTCTCGAGTCAGAATACTTGAGACTCATTCATGAAAATATCTGTTTGAACATTTAATCGTTGGTTTAAATCAAAGAACGAAGGAAGAGGATTTCGTTTGTTCGACACACTCAACCTTACCTCAGTAGTTGGGTGGTGATTTGGTTCCTCGGTACCTACCTGAAAAGATGTCTCCAACATGTTATCCTCGATCATTCACAGGAAAAATGAAAATAAATAAATAAATCGTAACAAGGAATCTACTGGGAGAAAGATTAGATTCTAAAACAATCGGATGGTAACAGATGAAAAATTTGCTCTAGAGAACAAAGCACATAAGACAAGACACACTACATTTGATATTCAGAACGGGAAACTGAATTCTTGCTATGAAAATAAAACAAAACAAACATTATGAACTTACTATCGCTCTCATTCCTCCTGTAAACATAAACGTAGCGCTCTTTAGGCTTTCAGATCGCATCCACCAGGTCTGACGGCAAGACGCTGCAGGAAGGAGAAATCCAGTAAAGGAAAAAAAAAAAAAAAAAAAAAAGATAAACAATGTTATCAAGCCGTAAAACCATCCATTATGATTCAGAAAACGAAAAGAAAGCCAATTTTTTTATGAAGACAAAATGCAAACAAAGAACATGGTTCTTGAAGATCATAACAAAGATTGCAGTTCTTGGATATTTGCAATGCACCCCTTTCTACATATTTTATCTGCAAACAAGATTCAGTTTCGAAGAACATATCCTAAAAACCAGAAAGGCAAGAAAAAAGTCGGTTTCGCATCGAATCTAAGGATTAAACGTGGATAGGGATTTCAAGAACCTGTCGTCCTCCGATTATTGCGGCCGTTCTTGATCAACTGTCCCGGATTGGGGATCGGATCCGCGCGGTCGAATTTCTGGGACTTGTGAAGGGCAAGAACTCTTCGGCTTCGCGAGGTGGCGGGCAGAGGAAGGCGGGGAGTGGGTTTGGAAAAAGTGTGAGCGTGATAATGTAGGCGGAGGCGGCGGCGGCGGCGGTGGCGGTGGCGGCGACGATAAAGAGAGGAAGAGGAGAAAGAAGCCTTTTTTTCTTGCCGACTGATGATGCCTTTCTTCGAAAGAAGGAAGGCCCCCGATATTCCACCCTTGCTCCGTGTTACCGTTGAAGCTTGCTCTTATTACGATTGAAGGTGGCCTCTGGCTTCAGATGAAGACTGCCCGGTCATTCGATGATCCAACGGACATCATGAAAATAGTTAATAAAAAATAATGAAAAAAAGTGTTTAGTACGAATTTTCCTTTTTTAATAAGAACCTCCTTACCATCAAGGAATTGCGTACAAAATTTTTGGGCATGTAGGGTGAAGAGGGTTGATTTGATACGGTTGCCAAAGCCTTCACCAACCTTATTCAAGCTTGCTGGGCCTCATGTTAAGCTATAATAGTTTTGCAATTGACGGAAGGCATTCTAACTCCTATTATATCATCTAATTAAAAATTTTTAATTCCTATTTTCCTTTTGTTATTCTTTTAAATATTTGGTGATGAATTTGTATTTGCGTTCCAAGTAATTCCAAGGTTTCATTACCGTTAGACCTTTCGTCCTTTCCATTACAACATGCATTTGTAGATTTTTGGAAATGAGTAACACCTTCTTCTACGGAGAAGCCAGATCTTCACTTCCATTACAAAATAAAGTAACAATACTTTTTCTTAACAAATGAGAATCTGTATTCACCCATTATTCTGTTATAACAACCATCATTTTTTTTTTTTAAAGAAACTAAGGAGACATTGTCCTCCACCTAATGAAGACTAATCCATAAGGTAATGTGAACAAAGGAATTGCATCAATATTACATAGTTTAACACATTAAGATATTCTTTTGTAATTTAAATCTCTTTGCAATTTTGAAAAAAAATATAGCTAATGTCGTTCCAAGCATAGCAACCAAAGCAAAGAACATTTCCTTTTTGGAATTTGCAAAGCAGTAATCAAGATAATTAAAAAACAATCAACCATGTATTTCTATTATTTAAAAGTAGATTACGTTTGGAGGGATCTGTTAATTGAGATATCAAATGACAAATTAATGCATCATTGAAAGTTATCCCAAGAGTGAAGAACTTTAATCCAAGATTCTGGGGTCCCCAGTCTTGCTCCCTACTTTATTCCTGAACCCCAACCCCAGGCAAACATGGTCCTCTCTGCAGTTTCTCATTAACCCGCAATTTTGAAACAGACTTGTTTGAACATCAGCCAGATCCTCTTTAGCCCATGATCCGTAACAAACAAGCCCTACTAGGAGAAAGCAAGACCACATTCCACATTTAAGCAAGCCCCAAAGCGTGCGTGGGAAAAAGGGGGCAACGTTCAGGTAGGGACGGATGGTTCAGCAAGCAAAGGAAATGTGAAAAGGAAAAAAAAAAAATGCAAAGAATGTAAACGAAATAACAACTTGAATAGATCTGCATGCAGAATAATAATCAAACAGACCCGTGTTAATAACCAGACAATCTCAGAACAATCTATAAACCCAACAGTAATTTTTCTAAGTTACGTCAAGTTTAGAGGACGAGTTCCCCACCATTACAGAATTACCAACATATATCTCGGTTATCCAATTCACAGACATTGTCCAGATCTAGGAGGCGTACTCTTGTCAGCTGCAAAGGATTTACCACAACTGCAAGTTTGCATTGCGTTTGGGTTCTTAAATGAGAATCCTCCACCAATGAGTGCATCACTGAAGTCCAGCTGCATACCATATATGAAGAGAAGGCTCTTGGGATCACACACTGCACAAGCGAAAAAATGGAAAGCCAGGAAAAAGAGAAAAAAGAGAAAAAAAGAAAAGAAAAGGGATAAGAGTCATTGCCAAAAAAAAAATGAAAGGAGAGGGAAAAAACAAAACAGAGAGGAAAAATATACAATCAACAACCCCGATTGTTCTTTTCTAACCTTTCCCTCTTAAATGGGCAAGCAACATTCTACCACAACCTAGACTGCAATATTACAGTAACCGACCTAGATAGCCATTTTATGTAAGTCATTCTGTTTTACCATGATTGCTCATGGTAGATGACTGACAACGAAACAAAGAGCTAAACTACTACCAAAAACAGCAAAAACAATACAATCACCAATGTAGGTGAAAGTAGATTGGATAATATCAGTTCAGATCCATTCTCATATCCGAATATTGCAAATATAAATAAAAATTTAAGCATCCAACTAATATCCATATTTGTATCCATATCCATAATAAAAAAAATAAAGAATATGGATATCGATAGACAACTACATGATCCATATATGAATATCCGATTCATCTATAACCCTACTTGATTTTACATAGCACTCTTGAACTTTTAAGGGAAAAAATGGTCATATTAACATACCATTTACTTGACTTATCACTCATTTAGCCATATCTTTGATTTTGTAATCATAAAATTTAATTATCTGACTTATGCCCAAATTTATATCCATACTTCCGACATCGCATTTGTATCCGTATCCAATTAAAATAAATATAAATATGAATTTTTACATCCAATTAATATCCATATCCGTATTTGTATTTGCAAAACAAAACAAATATGGTTATCGATATAGCAGTATCAAATCTGCATCCGATCCGATTCCAATACTAATCACTCATATGTAATCCATGAGTATTTCATCAACAAGTCAAATGAAATTTGTAGATTCTTCAAATTAGTTAAGATTTATTGGATAAGTCATGAAATAATTTATTGCTCGAGAACAATTTCGAGAATTATATGCCACATAAAAATCAAGAATAACTCAAGATTCTTATTATAATTTGAAGAATAATGTTATCATGCAGTCATTCAACTGTCGTAAAATAGGTACAGTATGTGTTTGTTACACAAGCTGCACACGCTAAAGTAATATAAGCTATTACTTTGTAGGTGATTCAAATTATTAGGTTATTGCTCATCTCTTCTAGTTATACATTAGAATTGAGAATACACAAGTTTGGACAGGTTATACAAGTTAAAAAATATTACCAAATTATATAAGTTTTTTAATAACAAATATGCATGCATCGCTAATAAATATTACGGATTAAATTTTTTGGTGGACCCATGGAGTTCCTAGCCTTTTTATGAATATGTTACTAACACAGACATCATAGCCAATAGATACATGGATTTAAAGGATCGGATCCGTAATGGTGTAAATTCAACTTGATTGCACCGGTTCTTGCAAGATTCTAACAGTACTACCAAAGCTAGAACGGGTATAACTTTGTCATCCGATGTCTGAATCCTTATTATGATCCCATTCTGGAAACCTCTCTTCGAGCCCTACAGGCTTGACCACTTCGCCGTCACTAAAAATTTCGAAGTCAAATTAAATTATCTAACAGGTCTACGGTGGTGCACAAGTTTATTAGGATTCCTAGTCCGAGTAGGAGTCTAGTTTTTGACTTTGTTTCATTTTGTTCTTTTTTATTTCGTTTAAGATTTCTTTTGTGACTTTATTTAGGATTCTTTTTGCTTCCGAATTAAGTCTTTTACACTATAAATAAGGCCCTTGGCCTTCGTTGGAGTCAGTCAATTCGGAGTTATTGAAATAAAATTCAAGAGAAGAGATTTTTTTCCTCTTTCTCCCATTTTCTTTTGTTTCGTGCGTCTTCCATCATTTTTCTCCAACGATCGCCGCGCTATAGGCTGCGTCAGTTACGAACGAGCAAGAGGTGAATGATACTCATCAAATGTAAATGATTTTCAACATTATTTAGGGCCTATTTGGATGTCTAAATCCAAAACCTAATAGAATTTGTGGGTTGGACCAAGACAACTAGTTAAGTCAGACTAGATTTGACCTATATTTACAAGAACCTAGAGAACTATAGCGGACCAGCCCGAACCCCATAGGAAGAAAAAAAGACCTGCTAGGCTTATATTTACAAGAACCCAAAGAACTATTGCAGTGGGCCCGCCCAAATCCCGTAGGGAGAAAAAAAATGACCTCAAGAGGTCTTTTTTCTCCCTATGGGATTCAGGCCGGCCTATTCTAATGATTATTTGAGTTCTTATAAAAATATTTCTAGCCCAATCTAATTTAGCTAATTGTCTTGGCTCAATCCATGAATCCTATAGGATTTTGAGTCCAGACATCGAAACAAGTCCTTAGGGGGTAAAAAGCCCCCATCCCCCACCTCAAGCTGTCTCACCCACCCAACGCCCAGCTGTCTAAATCCCTGGCAAGCGCACAGGCAAACCTCTAGACCTAAGAGAGCTGCCTATAACCTAGGATGCTTAGGGAAAAAGGCTAGATTGGGTGTTGACATGGACAGGGAAAAAGAACTTTGGCATGGAGTTATCCCAGGGCAGCCAACAGCTATGGAAACAACAGGATTCAGTAGCAGCAGGCCAATGGCGGCATCAAGGGCAGCAGGAACAAGGCACAAGAATGGCTGCTGCTGAGGTCACTGCCATGGGAAGCAACTAAGTGCTCCTTGCAGCAGCCCCCATAGGCAGTGGTACCTGCTGTTGTAATCAAATTACCATAGGCAGCAGCTCCCACAGCTATTGTAACTGCTGCTGACATGGGAAGCATGCTGGCACATGCTGCTGCAGTGGGTGCCTTCATATCTACGTGTGTCAACGTAGTGAATGAGGCACCCCCAGCCACCCAGTTAGGGCCTAGGCTCTACAGTGTTTCGAAACATTGAATTTCATGTATTCCTGTCTTTGTTTGGCTTTCAAACACAATGTTCAGTCTATATTACAGTTAAATCTATATACAGTTACTCAAATATTTCTTCACTTCAAGTTCTCACTAGCACCTAATTACCTTACTCTTCTATATGACAATACTGGAACTTGCATTGCCAGGTAATGATTACTAAAACAAAAAAAAACACATAGGTGCCAAGGGTAAGAATTTTCTTTGAGTGATTCTGTTTTGATGCATTCTCTCTGTACATTGCTTTATTCAAAACCCAGAAAGAGAAGATTATCTTGGTACCTTGCATGTCATCCAGTGTGTAGATTATGAAAATCACTGCATGTCAAATGGTTAACACCTATTGATGGTTAGCCAATTTGAAGTCTGTATTCATGGTCAAATTCTCTTAACTATTTTAACAGCTAATGTAAAAGAGATTAATATTAATCAGGAAGAAATTCTCTATGCAGTATTGTCAAATTACATTTTACAATCGGAGAGAAGAAAAGTTTATTTTTTCTTTTTTTTTTAAAATTTTATTTTATTTTATATATATATAAGAATTAATCAGGAAAATCACTAAATAGGATGTCTATCAAAAATTATGCTTACAAGGAATTGCCTCCACAAGGTTTCAAGTTTCACGAATCATCAGCATTAAAGAGTAGGTTCCTGCTTCTTCATCTTAAAAGGATGCCTGGATATACTCCAACACATTTTAGAATGAACAACAAATATGATATTTCAATAGATTTTTATTTTAAAGTTCCTGTATGCAACAGTAATTGTTCCATTGATGTCAAAAGAAAAGGGAGAACAAGAATCACATGCAGATCCAAAAAGCAATGCAATTTTATGATGGATTAGTTCCATCTTGTATTGGTTTAATTGTCAAAGATCAGACATGAAATACTGGTTGTGCAATAAATAAAATCCACATAAAAGAAAAACAGATAAAACCTTACCAATTTTGAAACCATCATATTCTATAACCGAATCATCAGATCTTGTATTAGCTCGATTGTCAAACTCCATAGTATAAGACATGCCAGAGCAACCACCTTGCTTAACTCCAATTCTTAAGCACAGATCTTCATTTCGTTCAGACCTGATCTTATTCAGATGGTTCAATGCCTTGTCGGTCAGCGAAATTGCAGGTGCAACATTACCAGAGGCCGGTGCTGCTGCAACTTTGAAGAAATCTGTTAGAATATTGTCTCCCAGGAAAACATATATATATCCAGCTAAAACTTGATATTTGTCACAAATTTGAGTACCCATTCAGAATAATGTAAGCTCTGAAAGAAAACTATACATCAAAAAATATTGTTTCAAATTGAAAATTTGGTCTTCTCACTGGTTATTTATTACACAGAACCAAGATAAATCATTTACCCCATCCTGATTTGTAAGTTGACAACTGCTATGTGGGAAACAATTAAAGATACAATAACTAAATTGCATAAATACATAATTATAGGTAGAATATAATATATTGATGTGATTTACACAAAAATTCCACAATGTAATTCAAGATCAAGCCAAAGATTCAGAAAATGATTAACATTGTTTCCACTTAGATGAAACAAAATCAATTTCAGCTCAAATCGGCAACCAAGCATGCAGGGTAACTATGGATTAGGTGACATACAAGCAGGTAGCAGGAGCTTAAAAATAAAGTGCAGGTTACTCTTTTGACTCAAAAGAAAAAAGAAAGATAAAATTTGGGGAAAAAGGAGATAATGCATATTTATTACATCATATGAATGTGAGCAATAAATCTGCAAACTTCATGATAAATAGGTTTCAGCAAATCTTAAATGCATGCTGAGAAAATGCCCTCCAAACGTGGGATGAGTATAAGGGAGGAAGACGGAGATCAGCACCTCCTAATCTTAAGAAAAAGACACTCTAGCTGTTCATGGAAGCTGTAGCATCTAGCTTCCATTCCAGCTCCCAGAAATCCAGATTCTGTTCAGCAAACTTTC